>CM031237.1:1031396642-1031463880 GCA_018340775.1 Taxus wallichiana var. yunnanensis
AGAAGATGAAATAGTTGTTTGTTTCACATCGAGTTCACCAATTTTGTACAATGGAAAAGTGACATGCGAGCATGAGAATCTACAAGTAACTCTTCCTCGCACCCGACCTCCCGAGGTCGTGTCGAGACAACCGGTGGGGATGGAATACACGTGGGATGTAGATAAGCTAGTTAGGTAATCTTATTTCTTCAACACGCAATAGCGGGATGTGCAAATCTAAGGCAAAGAAGGCTCTTCTAACTCGAATCGGTGTGATAGATCGTCGGTGATGATAATGCCAAGGCTCTAATCAATATCGAGCTCGCCATGATCCGATCTATGGGTTTTGGAATACGTGGAAGATGACCTATGGGTGCTTCATATATACCTCCCGACAAGGTCATGAAAATGGAATGGCTAAATGTGTAGTGGATCTTTTTGGTGCTTTATGGACGATTCTTTCTAGTCCGTAAATCTTTAGCTTTGGTCAATAGTCACAGCTACGCTTAATAATGATAACAGTGTGATGATGTCTCGTGGGAGTGGAGAGGACCTAAGTACTAATGTTCGCAAACTAGCATCAACGCTTGATTTGACTTGTAGCCTTGGGTCATGGGACCTGTGGATCACAACCGTAAGTTCATGGTTGTTGTGGACCTCCTATGGTCATATGAAGAGTCAACCCCTTAGTCCGAGTATCCAAAGAGTCGATGCATTTTCGGCCTCTATGTTTAGAACTAAAAGTTACATGATTTTCTCGTAGTACCTAACAGGTGTGTTCGGCAACTCGATACGTAAGCTAGTGTCTATATCAACGAGGAGGTCTCCTGCGTCCTAGTCATGGGGACTAGCGGATCACAACCGAATGTTTGCTCTCTTCAGTCCTTCTACAAATATACGGATGTCTATAAAGGTAGTCTATAATTTATCCGATTTGGCCGAACGTGTGTGCTTTGTCATCTTCTATGTTTAATACTCTTAGTTGTGCGCACCTCGATTTCTTGTAGGTTTTTGTTGCTCTAAGCCCCAATTCCGAGATTTTGGTCTATGTCGCTATTGCTCTAATAATATTTGGTTGAGGCACGATTGGCTGAAAACGTATTCCCGGCTCCCTAGGTCCCGTGATTGTCATACAAAATCAATATAAGCCTAATCAAATGAAATAAACTAGCTAGCAAGATATATCTACACCATATATATATTCCTCTAGTTTTTGTATTTTTGATAGAATTTTGAATAGAATTGAAAGAGCAACTAATTTAATACATTCAAAAATGACAACTAATCTAGTAACAAAATTAAAACAAACAAGGTAGCCTGGCAGTAGCTACTTGCCTGCAAGTGCGGTAGAGTCGGTTTATCCTAAATAACTAGATAGCTAATTAACTTAATTGAAATATTCTCGATCCCGCCTCGTATGAGGAATGAATCATAGTTTCTCGTAACCTATCAATCCCCATAGCTTCCCCGACAATATCAAAAATGAAACTTAACTCGAAATGAAATATTTCACTACTCTATTTGATATGTTTTTACTAGAACTTTGACAGATAAAACCTGGAATTTACGGTAATAGTGGCGAATCCAAAGAGTGTATGATTTTGTCCCCTCGCAATGATCTCCTCATTCCTTCGTGTTCACGTGAGTCCGGAAGAGCGTGTATATGCTAAGATCAACGAAGAAGGTATTTTGAACAATGGCAAATTTTGGATATAGACCGAATAAAATGCGAGTATGAGAGGGACAACGCAAGTGACAGAGCTTGGCATATGCAATTCCTAGCGGGATTTACTACGGGAATACAACATAAATGTACCGAGAGATTCTAGAATCTACCTTTTGTGAAGAACACAACCTCGCAACTCTAATGGATTCAACTTACAAATGACACTATTCTCGCTCTAAACTAATTTACATGAACAACAATGAATAAGATCAAGCAAGAAGATCAAATGGCTTCCAACAACAAAGGAAAACTAGCATGGATGTAAACATGAAAACAAAATGAGCTCTAAACAAGGAATTGAAAGACTAAACAATGGAAATGAGAAGTCGAGGGGCCATTTGTTTGAAATAAGCTGATACTTATAGATTTCACATTCACCAAAGGTAATTCCCATTAGAACTCTTTTACCATTAAACAATGAAGAAACACTATTCCATGGGACATAAAACATTAATATGAGCCAAGGTGGTTGAGAAAAGTCTGGTGAAAGTTGAAAAATTACGCAAGTCGCGATCAAAGGAGCATGCTTTGGAAACGCGGAAGGACCACTACCCCGAGCAGGTGGTGGTTTCATCACTAAAGGGAAAAAGGTGTTAAAAAGGGGGCGAGGGATAAAACAAAGCACAAGGAACTTAGACAAATCATTTGGGATGCTAACATATACTTCGTGAGCTTCTCTAGACCCCGAACACCTTATGAGGTGACCTGTATCATCATTGGGGCATGTGTGACATCGTTCCAAAGACAAAGACGCATTACTATAATTTTGGGTACGTATAGTTATCATATAATGCCAAGAAAGGAGACATTTTAGATGAAGTATGAAAGGAGGTGTTATACCACCATTCTCCAAAGATAACCATTGGGCCCATCTCGCTTGCTTATCTAAGGTAAAACAACGAAGATATCCCTCAAAGAACTTGTTTACCACCTTTGTTTTCCCATCAAACTGGGGATGATAAGAGGAACTACGAGCTAGTTGTGTGCCCAAGCATGAGAACAAGTCAGTCCAAAAATTACTAACGATAGGATCTCGACCAATTACTATAATCTTTGGTGTTCCATGTAGCTTCTGAATTATATCCCTGAAGGTTGATGCTAATGTACTCACAACAAATGGATGTGATAAGGCACAAAAATGGGCATATTTGGTGAGTCTATCCACCACCACCATGATTACATTTTTACCTTCTGATTTAGGCAATCCTGTGATGAAGTCCATGAACACCTCTTCCTACCTCCTGCTAGGAATACATAGAGGTTGAAAAGACCCGGGACTTAATTATTTCCCTTATTTTGCTGACAAACCATGCATTTTGCCACAAATTTTTGGACATCCCCTTTTAGCCCTTCCCAAAAAAATCATGCTTGATTCGATGATAAGTCTTCAAGAATCCAGAATTCCCCCTACTGGAGAAGCATGAGCTCGATAAAACCCTATTTTAAGGATTGAATTCTTACCTAGATATAATCTATCTTTATACCATAAAGCATCTCCTTTCCATAAAATTTTTCTGACATGCTTGGATATTGTTGGAGATTTTGAATGAGATTTTGTGTACCTAGGTCATTTTTCCATTCAGACCTTGCATCCTCTATCCAATCCTCATGTAATACAGATATGGCACACAACAATGCCTCGGCTGATTCATCCTTTCGATATAAAGCATCAATAACTACATTCTCTTTCCCTTTCTTGTATATTATCTCAAAATCATACCCCAACATTTTTTAGACCCATTTATGTTGTTCTTTAGATGATAAACGTTTCTCTAAGAAGTATTTCAAACTATCATGATTTGTCTTTACTTTGAAATGTCTACCCATTAGATATGGTCTCCATTGCTTCACTTGCATGAAGTATGGCTAGCATTTCTTTCTCATAAACTAGTTTAGATATATTCTTACCTTTGAACTAGTGGCTCTCAAAGGAAATGGGTCGACCTTCTTGCATGAGTATTGCCCCATACCATACCCTAAAGCATCACATTCAACAATGAATGTTTTGGAAAAATCTAGGGTGGTTAGAACCGAGTGGTGCACATGGCCTCCTTCAACTTCTCAAATGTCGTAGTAGCTTCCTCATTCTAATGGAAAGAGTCCTTCTTCAATAAAGTTGTGAGTGGTGATGCGATGCTGCCATAATTCCTTACAAATCTACAATAATAACCTGTAAGCCCCAAAAATCATTAGAGATTTTTTAGGGTTTTGGGAACCTTCCATTCAAGCATGGCTTTTATCTTGTTAGGATCCACTTTAACACCTTCATAAGAGATAATATGACCCAAATATTCAACCTCCTTGACTCCAAAAGAACACTTATAAGGATTTACATAAAGTTGATGTTGTTCAAGAGTTTCCAACACCTTATTTACATGATGCAGGTGTTCCTCCCATGTTTTAATATAGATTAATATATCATCAAAGAACACTAAAACATACTTATGCGAAATGGCTTAAAGATGGAATACATCAAGCTTTGAAATGTAGAGGGTGTATTTGTTAGTCCAAAAGGTGTTACCAAGAACTCATAGTGTCCTTCATGTGTCCTGAAGGTCGTTTTATGAATATCTTCATCCCCGATTCTAATATGATGATATCCATAATAAAGATCAAGTTTTATAAAGTAAACAACACCATGTAACTCATCTAGCAAATCATCATTTACAAGAATAGGAAACTTATCTTTAATCTGCTTACTTATTGATTTCTCTATAATCTAGACACGTGCACCAATTGTCAACTTTTTCCATACCATCACTACAGGAGAAGAGTAAACACTTTGATTATTACGAATAAGTCCTCTTTTAATATCTCTTGAACTATCATCTCAATATCACTCTTTTGCATATAAAGGGTACCTATAAGATCCGATGTTGGGTGGTTGACTTCCTAGTACGAGTTAGATGGCATGGTCATGGTCTCTTTTTGGAGGTATACCCTTTGGCATTTCTCTAAACACCACTGAGTGCTCATCTATAATTGCTTGCATATCTGAGGGTATAAATGTATTTGAATGATGTGCTTCCAATGAAAATAGTTGTGCCACAAACACCTCTGCACCTTTTCTAAGAATTTTTTTCATCTGATGAGAACTTACCAACTGTGGAGACTTTGCTCTTAGTCCTTTTAGTTTAAAATTCCCCCCTTCTGACTGAAATTGCATGAGCAACTCTTGGAAATTCATTTCAATGGTTCCAAGGTGGTAAGCCACTGAACTCCTAACACAATGTATGCTCCTCCCATGGCAATGTCATACATATTGCTAGTTAACAAGTAAGCTCCCATGGCGAGATTAATGTTATGGCATTTTCCTAAACAACTAACAATTTTCCCATTAGCCATCATGACTTTACATTCTAGAGCTTGATAAACAAAACAATTAAGCGTGCACCACCAACTTCTGATTGATGAAGTTATGAGTACTTTCTAAATCAATCAAAGATTGTTACCTTTTTTGTTTTTCTAAGAATCCAACTACTTAGAGAGTTTGGGGAGTGCGAATATCTAAAATTGCATGACATGATATTTTGGGGGATCTCCTAATTCATCCTCCTCCTAGCTCTACCTCTTCATCTTCTTCATTTTCTTCTTCTTCATTCGACCCCTCAATATATAACAACTTCTTTTCAACACACTTATGTCTTGGTCCAAATTTGTTGTCACAGCTTAAAACATTACCCTTTGATATCTTTTCTTCAATTTGTTGAGGTGTCAATTTAACTAGTCGAGGGAATGATGGTGGAAAGGTGTTACGATCTCTGATATTACCAATAGTTTGTTTCCTACTGAAATAAAATTTTCCTCTACCCTATGTGCCATGATCATAGAATCTGAAACCTTATGAGGATTAAACATACACACCTCAATCTCAATGTGTTCTTTAAGTCCCCCAAGTTCATATTCTCTTCAGGAATATTATCCACCCATAAGGAAAGGTTTTGGAAATGATGAATGTAATCTTTAAATGTTCCTGTTTGTCTTAGCTTTACTAATTGACTGAAATAATTCTCTAACACACTAGACTATAGTGCAATTGCAACTCTTCAGTGAAGATTTTCCATGTAACATTGAGGCCACTCTTTTTCCTTTGAGAACATAACCATTGATACCAAACAAATTGGTTAGGTTTGAGATACAAGGATGCCATGGAAAACTTTTGTCCCGATGGAATCGGATGAAGATCAAATAAATTATCCATCTGGTTAATCTAATTGAGTGGATCCTTTCCATCAAACTTACACATTTCCACTTTTGGAATCATGTTATGGGCCTACAAAGTGTTTGTATTTGGATTGGTCATGTTCACAGATCCACCCTCACTAGTTTGTCTATTACTTTGACTTGAAGATCCACCCTGGTTGATATGAGTATGATTGAGTTGTGGCTAATTGGGAAGGATATGATTACCCATTATATTGTAACTAAATTTTTAAATGAAATCCTCCTATCATTGTCCAATCTTTTCTACATCTTCTTTGTTTGGTCACTCTACCCTCGAGGTTTCGCAACTCAAACTCAAGATGGCTTACCTTATGGTCCATTGAAGTAAACCCTAACCCTAAGGACTTTGTAGTTACCCCTTCTGACTCTAACTCCTAAACTATTATCTCATCCTTGTCAAGGGTTTTACCCGAGTGATGGGATTCTTTTTGCCTCTTGTCAAAGGCCCCGCCATGATGCCCCAAAATGGTAGGATTTAGGGATCAAGGTAAAAATTTAGGGTTTGGGATTTTAATAGAAATTCGGCCAAATGTGAAAAAATAAAAAATAAAAAATTTAATCATGTTTCGTAAATGTAAATAACTTGGAAAAATTCTACAAATTGCATCCTAGGTAGCCGAATTATGAAATAACATAAAACCACTATAACTTTTGCAAAACAAGTCAAAAATTCTTGAAATTTGTAGAGGATCTTACTTGACTAATTTCACCACTATGAAAAGAACATTGCAGAAAAATTTGTAACAAATTTTGAGATATGGTTGAACCTTCACAATTAGGGTTTGACACAACATTGGCCGAGTTCAAGCTCGATTCCACTTGTAATGCAATTACTTGTATAAATATTATTATTAGCAGCAATATAACACAAAAGGACACAATATTGTAGATAAATGATCTCAATATGAAATTATAATAGCTTAGCCACTTCGAGGGGGTAACCTCTAGACCATACAATGAGACTCAAATGCTCAATCCGATGATCAAATACTACCTACTAACCCCTATATATACTATTCCTATGTTATGGACAACACAAATGCCGATACACTAATGATAATATAACATATATGAAAGAGATACATCATGATAAAAAGTTTTTATAGCCACAAGTCGGATATATACATCCAATGTAAGATATATGATAAAGGGCATAACATAGGTGATGACAAAAAATGAAATAGAGTATATGGTTAAGTAGATGATAGAATAATTGGAAATGACAAAAGGAGTGGTGATTTAACCTAAAGGTGTATACCACTACGCGATGTGATGATATAGCCTAGAGTGTAGGTCACTAGTCTGAGGTATGTTATATGATGACATGTTGCATGTATGTAAGGTCCATGTGATTGGTAAACCCTCAACAATTGAGTATGGACTAAGGAACTAGAGTGTGTCTTATAGTGGTGAGTGTAGCGCGTAGAACAATGTATTATAGGTGACCAAATGGAGGATAGGATGTGTATATACGAGGAAAAATGTAGAAAGTGTGATGATAGGTGTAGATAGAATATATCATGGTGATAGGTAAAGCTAAACCCAAGGATAATATGACCTAGTGTAAATATAGAATGTATGGATGAAATATAAAATTATACTTGTAGATACTTGACTAGTGTCGCGTGTATGAGATAGATGATGTAGAAATGACTAATAGATGGTGTATAGGATAATGTATGATGTGTAGTGTGTGGGGTTCAATGTAATGGTAATCCTCAATAGTTCAAGTTAATCAAGCACAAGAGTGTGTCATTAGTAACAAGGGTTCTATGACGCATGAGATAGGATGCTTATGGAAAGGATGAGGATGTAGAGAAAATATGTAATGTAAGACTATGAAAGTATGAGAGGATAGAGAAGGGGGCGGGATGTAATGTGTGATGCCCCACGATGATAATATGTGTGTGGACTAGGTGAACTCATAAAGGAGAACATCTTCCTTAGGATCGATTCAAATGGATCAGAATTAACAACTTGATAGGCTATAAGATGAGGCTAATCACATAATGAGCCATTGAGAGACAAATGGTACATGCCCATAGCATATTCTTCGTCAGTAAATGGAGGAGGTGGACAACCGTGTGCGTACTAGTGGGTGAGGTTAGGTGAATAGCCAAGGAAGGAACTATTGCAAATGAAAACGCAACCAAAGGGCATGGGAAATGAAATATCGGTGTGATTAGGGTCTAATGTACCTCTAATGTAAGTAAGCCAAGAGTCCCCAAATGTGAGTGGATAAGAACAAGGGGTACATGGTAGATAGACTAGAAGATCAAAGACACGTAAGCCATAAGCAACGATGATGGTGAAAAAACCATAATATAGATGATAGGTGTGAGTAGAAGGCTGAAGGTCCTCAAAATTAAAGCCAAGGCAAGCTAGACCAATAGGAGAATAGGTGGTTTCATCGCATGCGGGTCGAACGGGACATGTTTCCAAAGTAAGTGTTATGAATGAAAAGTGTACACGTAAAAGGGGTATGAGCTATTTGTGAAGGCAAAGAGGGAAGGGGAATGTGTATGGATGGAACATGTGGTGGAGGTGGAATAATAACAATAATAGGTGGTAGTGTAGAAGGGATAACATCTAGAAATAAAATAACACCCTCAAACAAAGGTAGATGAGGTTGATCATCCATAGCCGAGGTTTGTTTGTAGTATCAATACGGGAATAAGAAGACTAGTGTGGGGGTGTTGAGTGCATACTGAAATGGATCACAATCTTGAAATATAGTGTACTCAATACACTCGTGTAGTAGAACTTGATGCAACGGTGGACTGTAGAAGTGACAACTTGCATGGCATGAAGCCATGGTCATCCGAGTAAATAATTATATGAGACAAGAAAATCAATGATAAAGAAGACAATAGGGAGATTTTTAGGACCTACAATGAAAGGCAATATAATGTGGTCTAGACACGGATGGACAATACCATCATAAGCATGGAGTGAGATGGAAGAAGGCCTAATGTCACTATCGACAAACCTAACGCCTGAAGAAAGGTCATAGAACACAAATTGAGCTTTGGCCCATTTTCGATAGGAGTGCGCTTGATAGTGACATTGTAAATGCGGGACATGATGTAAAGTGGTGGGTCATTGTCAAAAGGGTGAGTATCAGCGGGAGGGTTGGCATAGAATGTTATATGTTGGGAAAAGGCATGGGAAAAGGTGTCATACAAGGAATTGAGATGCATGCCAATAACAACATCTCGGTAGTAGAAAAAAGGGTTTGACCGCAATGAAGCAAATCGTGGGTGGGTAAGCGGATATCGGATGATAGAGATATCCATGATAGGAAAAGGAAAATCCATAGAAGGTGGTAGAAAGAGACATCAGTTTCACCAAAATGATTAACAAAAATGGGGCCTAAGTGACCTAAAAGGGGTATTAGGGTATTAATGTTAATCTAATTTAGAGGACTAAAACGTTGTATAAATGAACTAAAACAATATGGAATAATTGCAATTAATTATTCTAAGTGAAATGAAACCCTAAGTATGCAAGAGAAAGGAAGGAAATAACTTAGTTGATTTGAGAGGACTATCATAGGTTGTCACAGTGTATCGTAAAATGCTGGAAGTGCGAGACAAACACTCGGGGACCTTGCAAGGACAAATCTAATGAATATGAGATGTCCGAGGTTCCTAAGAGTGTCTTGGGGGGCGGCCCAGTGAGCCCTAGTCAGCAATCTAGGCACTCGAACACTATAAATTCTCAAAACTTGAGTTCATAATTCTCGTAACTTGGTCTAAAGACCCTACCGTTTGTCATCTTTGGATATGCCGGATGAACTAGGAAATGGCCTGCAATGCAAAGAGAAGTATCAAACCCTCAAAAATAAAAGATGCATATGAATGGGTGGGAACCTCAACCTCCAAACTAATGGACTTATAACTCGAGCGTTGCACTACATTTTAGAACCGGATGTAGTTCGGTGTATGTGTGTGCATGTCATGCCCTAGGTGCTCTCGTGTCAATCACACTTTGTGAAGTAACAAGCAACTATTAGAAAATGTAAGTAGAATGTGTGCATGGAATAGAATATAATCCCTCCCCCTATGGAGTGTGTGTGATGCATATCTCCTAGCCTTGATGCATGTCTCCTAGCCTTGATGCATGACACTAATGGATGCAATGGATGCAACTCTAGATGGAGTGATAATAGTAGTGACACTAGGACCTATGATCCTCATTATGGTCTTATAAGCTTTATATTTATAGGGATCTCAAGTTTAATTTCGTAATTAATCCCGACAAGGTCGATTGAGGAACAAATAAAGACAACAAATGGCTAGAAAATCCCCAAAAAGAAGTGGGAAAAGGATGTGCACAGATCGTGTGCCCATAAATGGGACCAGGGCACCCTGGGGTGCCCTAATACATAATGGGGTGCCCCTGAATTTGGGCTAGAATGACAGGCAATTGCGAAAATGGGTGGGTATGTGCTGGAAAATACACGTGAAGTATGAAATAAAATATAAAATAAATATGGCCAAAAGGTGGGATTAATTAGTACTTTAACCACTTGAGAACCTTCTAAATAGTAGTATAAAACCGAGCTAAATTATGTGTAAAGTGCATAATTTTGTGTCTACACATCATGCCAAGGCCTTCCACAAGAGGAAAAAAGAGTCTCATCACTCCAAGTAAAACTCGGGTAATGATGAAATAATAGTTGAGGAGTTGGATTCATAAGGGGTAACTACGAATTCCTCAAGGCTAGGGTTTACTCCGATTGACCATAGGGTAAGCCAACTTGAGTTTGAACTATGCGAAACCTAGAGTCTAAGATGACCAACAAAGAAGATGTAGAAAAGATTGGACAACGATTGGATGATTTCATGCAAAAATTCAATAGAAGTTTAAAGGTTCATCATATTCTTCTAAATCGTCCATAATTTAATCATACTTATATTAATGAAAGTGGATCTTCATGTCAAAGTAATGGAAAAACTAGTCAGGGTGGATCTTCGAGCAAGTCAAATCCAAATACAAAGACTTTACAGGTGTCAGTAACATGATTCCGAAAGTGGAAATGCATAAGTTTGATGGAAGGGGTCCACTCAATTGGATTAACCAAATGGAGAACTTATTTGATTTACATCAGATCCCATCGGGACAAAAGGTGACCATGGAATCCTTGTGTCTCAAACTTGACCAATTCGTCTGATATTGATGGTTATGTGCTCAAAGTTAAAAGAGTGGTCTCAGTGTTACATGGATAGTCTTTACTGAAGAGTTGCAATTGCACTATATTTCTAGTATGTCAGATAATTAGCAAAGTTGAGACAAACTAGATCAGTTAATGATTATGTTCATCAGTTCTAAAACCTATCTTTTTGGGTGCAAAACATTACTGAAGAGAATCTGAATGACCTATTTCTTGGGGGTCTCAAGGAACACATTGAGAATGAGGTATGTATGTTTAATCCTCATAAGGTTTCTGATTCTATTATCATAACATGTAGGGTAGTGGAAAATTTATTTCCAGTAGGAGACAAACTTTCACTAATAATTAAGATCGCAACACCTTGACACCATCATTCCCTCGACCAACTAAACCAACACCTCAACAAATTGAAGAAAAGAGAGAAAAAGGGTTAGTTTTGATTGTGATAGCAAAAATATGGACCATGACATAAATTTGCTAAAAATAAGTTGTTCTACATTGAGGGGCCTAATGGAGAAGAAGATAATGAAGAAGATGAAGAGGTAGAGGTCATGGTTGAGCCAAAGGAGGAATTAGGATATCCCCAACCAATAATATCATGTCATGCAATTTAAGGAATTAACACTCTGCAAACCCTCAAAGTGGTTGGGTTCTCCAAAAATAGAGGGTGAAAATGTTGATTGACTCGGGAAGTACTCACAACTTCATCAATCATAAGTTTGTGGTGCACTTGAACTGCTTTTGTTTATCCAACTCCAGAATGTCAAGTAATGATCGTTAATGGGGAATTATTAGTTGTTTAGTAAAATGTTATAACATTAAACTTGTTGTGGGAGATTATTTGCTAGTTAGCCCTATGTATGCCATTGTCATGGGAGGAACATACATTATGCTAGGAGTTCAATGGATTACCACCTTGGTCCAATTTTTGAAATGAAATTCCAAGAGTTGTTCATGTGTTTTCACTGCAAAAGGGGGATTTTAAACTTAAAGGATTAAGAGAAAAGTCCCCAAATTTGGTGAGCTCTCACCAGATGCAAAAATTGATTAGAATAGGTGCATAAGGGTTCATGGTACAACTATTTTCATTGGAAGCACATCAATTAAATAAATTTATACCATTAGATATGCAAGCAGGTATAAATGAGCAATCAATTGTGTTTGGAGATATGCCAAAAGGTTTATCTCCAAAAAGAGATCATGACCATATCATCCAGCTAGTATAAATGAGTCAACCACTCAACATCAAACCTTATAGGTACCCCTATATGCAAAAGAGTGAGATTGAGAAGATAGTACAAGAGATGTTAGAAACAAGAACTATTCGTCATAGTCACAGTGCTTACTCTTCTCCTGTAGTGATGGTGCAGAAAAAGATGGCAATCGACATATGTGTCAAGATTATAGATAACTCAATAAATACACAATCAAAGATAAGTTTCATATTCTTATAATTGATGATTTGTTAGATGAGTTGCATGGTGTTGTTTACTTTACAAAATTTGGTCTTCGTTCTAAATATCATTATATTACAATCAAAGATGAAGATTTTCATAAAAAAACCTTAAGGACATGTGAATGCCATTATGAGTTCTAGGTAATGCCTTTTGGACTAACAAATGCACCATCTACATTTAAAAGTTTGATGAATTCTATCTTTAAGCCATTTCTGCAGAAGTTTGTTTTAGTGTTCTTTGATGATATATTAATCTATAATAAAACATGGGAGGAACACCTACATCATGTAAATAAGGTGTTGGAAACTCTTGAACAACATAAAATTTATGCAAATCCCTCTTAGTGTGCTTTTGGAGTTAAGGAGGTTGAATATTTTGGTCACAACGTCTCTTATGAAGGTGTTAAAGTGGATCCTAACAAGATAAAAGCCACATTTTAATGGAAGGTTCCCAAAATCCTAAAGAATCTCTGAGGATTTTTTAGGGCTTACAAATTATTATCATAGATTTGTAAGGAATTATGACAACGTAACACCACTCACAACTTTATTGAAGGACTATTTCCATTAGAATGAAGAAGCTACTATGATATTTGAGAAGATGAAGAAGGCCATGTGCACCACTCTATTTCTAACCACCCCATTTTTCTAAAACATTCATTGTTGAATGTGATGCTTCAAGGTATGGTACAAGGGAAACATGCAATACGGTCATCCCATTACCTTTGAGAGCTCCCAATTCAAAGGTAAGAATATATCAAAACTAGTTTATGATAAGGAAATGTTAGCCATACTTCATGTAGTGAAGCAATGGAGACCATATCTAATGGGTAGACATTTCAAAGTAAAGACAAATCATGATAGTTTGAAATACTTATTAGAGCAACGTTTATCATATGAAAAACAACAAAAATGGGTCTCAAATATTTTGGAGTATGATTTTGAGATAATCTACGAGAAAGGGAAGGATAATGTAGTTGTTGATGCTCTATCTTGGAAGGATAAATCAACCGAGGCATTATTGTGTGCCGTATCCATATTATAGGGAGATTGGATAGAGGAGGCAAGGTCTGAATGGAAAAATGACCCAAGTACACAAAATCTCATTTAAAATCTCCAACCGATAGATCAATCTACTCAATTGATTTAAAAACATATATTTATTTCCTCCTTTAGAACTCTCTTATTATGTACACATGGTGTTCTAGTGTTGTACTTATTTGTTAGATGTGATGGGTCTTATCTTGTTATTGTTACATGGTATGACAACTTGAAAAAATTCAAAACCTCATTATAAATCATTTCATGATGGGTGTTGGGGAGAAAACATAACACCTATAACCTATAATAACGATTATGAACATCATGATTAATAGTTTCAATTTTGTGCCCATGTTGAATACTAGGGGTAGGCCAAAATGAATTTGTCATCGGTGTAATTTGTGGGTGAAAATGAAATAAAAATAGGTAGGGGAAAAAATGAGACTCGTGTGTACATGGTATCCATCAATTTTACACGCAACTGTTGGTGCTCATTTTAGTATCGCCCGTTTGTCATTGAATTTCCTTAGTTTGCGGCCTCTGTCATGTTTTTTGTCTCCCGTATTGATGCTTGAAGACTTTTTCCTCCATTTGTTTGCCATAATCAGTCCCTTCCTTGGTTGAGGATCACTTAAAGGTCCAAAATTTGTTTTTCGTTTCTCTATCCATCTGAAGGAGTCTGTAAATTGGGCATAAAACTTGGGTTGTTCCTTTCTTTCCATTTTTCGTAGTCACATATTGTTGTCCCTGTCATTTTTGTCCCAAATACCTGAGGAAATGTGATTGGATATAGCTCGAGGATCATGTTTGAACCTTATAACATTTCCAAATTCTGTCCTCGAAGAAAATTCATCTCCGGGCTCAAATGGTGGTTTTCCTACATTTTTACTGGTTTGATGGGTGTGTTTTTCCCATCAAATTTACATCTCTGCATTAGTGGAAATGTGGCCCTTTTTGGTTGGATGCGGCTTAGCGGGGCACTCTAAAAACTATGTGGCTCACCTCAACCCAAAACTTGTCCACGTGGAGGAATGACGCTCGTTTGAAAATTCACCTTTTGGTTTGGCCTTGGAGTTGCGCCGGGGGGACACGTGGAGGATTTCATTACTTTGCCCAGACTTAGACAAATATTTCATGCAGCTGGTACAATTTTTGGTGGGCCATGGACACATGGTGGTGGGTCAAGGCGCTCATTATAGGATCCTCTTCATGGTCCCACCTTAACAATTACGACAGGGGGATAGGTGGAGGCTTCGACTCACTCTACCTTTTTGCTTGGACTTTCAACGACCAAAGGAGACTATCTCGGACCTTAGCCACATGGTGCCTTCTGTTGAACCTTCAAATTTTTAATAGACTCTTTTTTATATTGAATGAGACGCGTGTTGAGCCCACTCTTGTTTGAGGTTTCGAAAGAGGGTTTAAAACCCGCAAGCGAGGATCACGAGGGATGACGTGCACATCAACGAACATGTGAACAACAGTGTGAAGAGATCTCGGGAGGAGCAAGCATCAACCGAATGTGCATGCAAAGATTTTAAACACGGCGTAACTCCTGGTTAAGCCATAAAACTCTCCTCTATCTCATAGATCAAATGGGGTGTACATATAGGAGGTGTTGAGTAACCCCCAGTGCTGCAATCATGACAACTCGAGTAGAGAGGGGAGTTACATTCCTAGAATAGAAGTGTAACTCCCAATGACGCATATGATGACTGACACATTGACGCACTGACACACTGATGCGTAAGAGAATCTCATAATGACCCCTAAATGACACATGGACCTACGATCTCACCTAAGTGAGATGACTCACCTAATGATGTGGAAAATAATACACACCAACACCCCCCTTCATCGTAACTTAGGATGAGGCGGCAAGTCAAAAATAAGAAATGGGTCCCACACAAAGCCTGATGAGGTACCCATGTACAAGAAAAAGATCCCAAGCAGTGAAGGAAAACCCAGTGGGAAAAACATCCACCACAAGAGAAAAACACACTCTCTAATCTAAGAAAGATGCCAAATATGGGTCCCGGCCATAGACGAGCCTGAAAAGGTACCCATGTACAAAGAGGCAATCTCTCAAAAAGAAGAAGAAGAGAGAAGAAGAGGGAGACAAGAGGAATGCAAAAGATGCCATGGACGGATCTGAACTCTGTAGCTCTAGAAGTCTCCCAGAAGAATGTCAATGATGAGATCCTCTACCTCTGGACTGAAGAAGAGCCACCCACAACGAACTATGTGCCTGCCCTTAGGAAGGATAGAAATGATGTGTTGGAAGTCCGCCCACTCCACAAAGGAAACCAAGGCAAAGCAACACGAAGAACTTTGAGTCTAGTGCATGGAAGTGTGACATAGGTCTAGTGAGTGAGTGCCAAGGAACCGAAGGTAATGCCACGTGCGTAGAACTGTCAGAGTAAAAAGAGGAACACCCATAGAAAGGATGTCCAAGTGATGTGAAGGGAACAAAACATCCTCCACAACAAAAAAGGGATCCACAACTGAGGGTGGATCAATGAAGGTCTCTGGAATGTGGAAGTGACATGATTCCTTGGAAGGGGCACTCCCAACAACAGAGATGATGAACTCCTCTAAAACACCTGTAGATGGATGAGGGACCTATAGTGCATCACAAGTAGACTCTGTGAAAAGATGACTAAGGTCGCGAGATACTCATCCCAATGAGGGGCTCAACAAACAGAAGAGCGATGTCAGATAGGTATGAGTCATCCAATGAAGGTAGAGGAGTGGAAGGGGCCTCACACACTGGAAGTGGAAAGGAGGCTGGTGTAATGACTGTATGAGGCTGAGTAGGAGACTGCTCGATATCTGATGAGATGTGGGATGTGTCAACACTCTCTGGAATAGTGAGAGAAAGAGGAGAGAAGTCCTCTGTAATGCTCTCTACATCAGAACTGGGTGCACAATCCTCGTCATCAGAAGTAGAACCAAATGAGTCTATGTCAGTGGAACTGCCATCACACGAAGAAATGGAGGAGACAATGAATCAACAAGCAAACAACAATGGTGGCAGTATGTGAAGGGTCTCCATAGAGGGACTGAAGAATGCTCCAGACACGGTGGGGTGGATCTGAGTCTGCCACGTGAAACCAAAGAGACGAGAGACATGCATCATCATGTGACCAAAGATGTGGTCGCAAGTGTCGAGAAAGTCCTCTAGATGACGATGATCAATGGGTGTAGGAACTGGCCCAAGCAAGAAGGGTAAAAGACCCTCAGGGTGAAGTAATGTTCCATGGAAGCACGCTGCTCAATAGTTCCCTCTCCGATGAGAAGTGGCGGAGGTCAGAAGCGATCCTATGATGCTCAAGTCTGGGAAAGAGAACTCTCCATGATGAAAATGCAAGATGCACAAAAGCAAGACGTCGACTCGGCTGATAATTCGTCTACGTGTGAAAGCCCAAGAGTACTAGTCAACCCCTAGAATGTGGCACTTTATAAAGTAGTGCATTTACAAAACTAAAAATTTCATCACGTAATGTGTGAAAAATCATGCAACTTTGACTAAAGAAGTGCTAAAAATGAGCAATGAGTCAAAAGTTATAGCATTAAAACGATTCCCGCAACTGATGGAAAATGTCAATAAACGCTGCAAACGCATTAAAAAGTGCCCTAAATGGGTGCAAAGGGTGTCGTGTGGGTACTCATTGGAAATGTTATCAAATTTAAGGTAGGGTTTGTTTTGCTTGCGAGGGGGGATTAACCTCCTACCAACCCCAGACCTCACCCTTTGTCTTCGACATGCGAATGAAGGACATTAAAACAAGCAAAATAGAGCCTAAAAATTATTACAATGCCATACAAGAATGTTTTTGCCTCAAAACATTAAAATAGGGATTGTTTTAACCTACAAACAATTCTAAAAGGGATGATTAAATAGAGGGGCCCACGTTGAGGTGTTGGCCAAGGCTGAGCCGAATGGCAGAGCAACAGAGTTAGCAGAAAGTGTTGGAGGAGAGGTTGAAACCAGAGACTGGGTTGTGTGAGGTGCCACAATGTGAGCTGGGTGGACTGGAGTTGGGAGATGCTCCACATCGTGCAGTGAGTTGAAACGACGACCGCGTGAAAGGAGAAAACACCAGAGGAGAGAAAATGCAGTTGATGTTGAATGCGAAGTAAGACAAAAAAATGTTTTCCAATAAAAAAACACAGTTGAAGGCATGTCAGAGTCAGTATGTTGCAGCAGTTTCCAACACAGATTGCAGGTAAGAGAACCCTTGAAGGCTAGAAACGTAGGTGAGTTAAAAAAGAAACCAAAATGCTTAAGCAACAGAACTCAAAACCAAAAACATTTTCAAAGTGGCAAAAATGAAACGCAATCCAAAATGTTTTTCAATGCAGAGGCACCTGAGTTGTTGAAGCAACACCGTTTAAGGTCCACGTGCTAGAGGTAAGCTAACACCAATGCAGAAGTAGGCTGAATGTGTTGAGTTGGTCTTCCTACGCAGAGGTCCACGATCAAGAATACCCAAACGAGGGCCGAGAGAGCAACGCCACAGGTAGATACTCAGCAAACTTGAGTGCAACGAGACAACCAAGATGTTAGGCCGAGCAAAGCAAAAATGGGGCAATGACCAACATGAACACAAGACGGCGTGTCAAAGGCAAATCAATACATGCTCACAACCTGAGTCAACAAGCTAGGAGTGTAAGTGCAATGAGCCAAGGAAAATTGGTGCCACGAGTTGAATGTTGTAACCGACGTGCCATGTAGATCCCAACATAGGTAACACACCAGCACAAAACCAAGAACCCTTGAAAATGCAAGCTGAAGCTACTCCAAAACTCAAAAATGCAAACCCGAAGAAGCCTGAAAATCTGCAAACACCAACATGACCAAACCAACCACAAACAAACCCAAACAGAGGTATGAGGCTTAAAATCAATGCAAGTAGAGCATGGTCGGAATATCCATTACGACACACGTTGAAAGAGATCTGAATATCATGCCAGAAGCTGGAAAACACACACAAAAATGCCAAAGAGTGCACGGATCCACAAGATCCACTCTGATACCATGAAAGAGGGTTTAAAACCCACAAGCAAGGATCACGAGGGATGATGTGCACATCAACGGATGTGCGAACGACAACAGTGAAGAGATCTCGGAGGAGCGAGCATCAACCGAATGTGCATGCAAAGATTTGAAACACATGCATAACCTGGTTAAGCCATAAAACTCTCCTCTATCTCATAAATCAAATGGGGTGTACATATAGGAGGTGCTGAGTAATCCCCATCAGCTGCAATCATGACAACTCAGCAGAGAGAGGGGGAGTTACATTCCTAGATAGAAGTTAACTCCCAATGACGCATATGACGCACCGACGCACCGATGCGATGCGTACGAGAATCTCATAATGAACCCTAAATGACACATGGACCTATGATCTCACCTAAGTGAGATGACTCACCTAATGATGTGGAAAATAATACACACCCTATGTGCTTCTCCTTTGTAGTTGCGCCAAGGAAACACGTGGATGGCTACGATATAAAGTGGAAAAGGGAAGGATCAATGGTTGTTGCATTTCACCTATTTTTCTGCCATTTTTGTTCCAAGACTCTTGAGACGCAAATACGCATTGTTTTTCATTGTTCTTTGATGAAATTATTTGTCGTCTCTATCAATAAGGTGTCATTGAATGGATTCAAACTTAAATTGTGAGTCCAAGGATCGTTGAGGTCGATATTTTGAAGAGGGAATTACTCAGGCACTCGAAAAAATGGGAATTACCAGAGGAGATGGACACAGGGCAGAATTACAGAGGAAAAGGAGGGAAAAAGGATGAAATGATGAAAGTGTAGGTGCAAAAGGTGAAAAAGGCGTTGCCTCGAGAGCAAAAAGGGATGACCTGTCAAGTCCAACTATGCAGAGGCTCCAAAAATGATTAAAAAGGGGATTTCGACATGACAAAATTATAATGATTAAAGGGACTCCCAAAAAGTTGTGGCATGGCATCCTAGTCATTAGTCGAGGGCCCAAGAAACATGATCAATTCACAATTGGTCCACCTGGCAGATTTTAGATCTAAATTTGTTAAATGTTGTTGTCTAAAACAAATTGGTAACAAGCAAAGGTCCCTCGAATATTCTTCTCTTTTGGGGGGAAAATTGAGTGGGCAAAATGTATAAATGCAATGAGAATACTCTTGCAAAAGGTCGGGAGTTCATTTTCATGAGAAAATTTTGAGAAAAGCTCATCTTCTGAGAAAACCTTATGAGAAACCAGGTTAACTTCCTCTATGTTATATTTTCATTCATGTTGAGTTGGTTACAAGTGTATAGCCATCAACAAGCTCTGAGATTGTTTAAAATAGCTCTCCCCTTCTGATGAATCTGATAAATTTCGAGTTAATTTGTGTTAAATCTCTGAAATTTTGTGTTTATTTCACTTTCAGAATGTTTGCAAGTAGTTTTTCTTGTTCCTATTGCAATCTTGTATCAAAATCTCTCTCAATCACACAGATCTCAATCCTTGTGATAGTTTAGTGGCATCTGCAATTTCATTTTTCAGAAGATCTTTCATCTGGGAATGAAATAAACGATTTAAAATCACTTTTCTTTCATCTATTGACAGAGATTGTTTGTAAGCCTATGGGTGTACCTCAGGCATGATTGATCTTAGATTTTGATGTTTTATTAGGTCTTATAACTCGAGCCTTCATGCTAGAATCTCATAGATTGTGTGAAAAAGTGCAAATCTGGGCCTCCATTAATGCACACCTTTTGGTTGAAGGAATGTTTTAACTATTGTGAAGCTTTTTGTTATTGAGTTCTCCATTTGTTGTGAAGTTTCTCAAGGATTTGACAAAGCCCAATCTATCTTGATCTCCCACAAAAAAATTATTCAAATAACCAATCCTACCCCGAACTACTCCTATTTTGCTCTCAGTATATCCACAAAAGAACAAAATCCATTTGCCAAAAATATGTAGAACAATCAGATTTCTTAATGTCTTTAGTAACCTTAGCCTTGTGTTGAAAATATCTCCATTGTTTAGAAGTGACAACTCTTAAGAGTTAAATCATGGAGCATTGACCATATTTTCCCAAGGTTTCCTTCATAGAATTTGTGCAAAGGAAGGATATCTCCATCTCCTTCATCAAATAGAGGTTACATTAAGGGTCCTCTCACCCTGGTCGAAGAGGCACGGCCTAAAGTAGTGAGGACACGTCAAATCCTCTTAAAGGTGCTATCCATCTCTCCACAAATCTGAGTAACAAAGGGTCAGTTAGATCTCATCCTCGGCTACAAAACGACACACATTATGATCTATCTACCTCTAAGCTCCCTGTCGAATTTGTGTTGTTCTGCTCGGCTTGAAAAGGAGAACAAATTTGGATACCAACACAACAATGACCAATATTATGCTCAATCTAATTTGTAAATGATAACCACTCATGCATAGCTAATTTGGTCATGTGGTTCTGGATGCATGAAATCCTTAGCTTTAAGATTTCTTATCTTAGAGAGTCCATAAGTTACTCGGGGTAGTATTATAGGGGTGAAACACCCTTAGTAAAGAATGTTTACTAGGTAGTACTAAGCTTATTAGTTAATTTAATATGCAGATAGGTGTTATTCACAACCAAGATTTGGTGGACTATTCAATCCAATAATTATCCTTATTTCTGAACACAACCATACCATTGGATTGTTCACAAGGTGCATTGTAAGGTGGATATTTTTGTTTAGTTCGAAGGATGATCAATGCATCCATGGTATGCACTATCTTATAACGTTGTGTATTATCATGAAAAGACCACTAGGTAGCTTTCGCAACCATCCATGTACTTATGAATTTTAATGCGCAAAGTATGGATTTTGATGATTCTCCACAACCGACAAGTGAAGGACTCGTCACTTTGTCGTGTAATGACTTTAATGCATACCCCCAATAAGGTATGGTATGCCATTTAATCATTTAATTATTTATTTCCTTTATCTTTCACTACATAAGATCAAGTAAATTTGAAGTTCGTGGTCATAAATTATGAATCTCTACACAATTCATCTTACATCACATATCTTATATCCTTAGTTTATTAGGAAATTGTTAACAAATTTGTTGTGTTTAAAAAGAAAATAAATCTAAAATTTTGCTTTTAAATTTCATTCGATAATTTTTAGTGTTTGTGATTTTTAAATTTTTTTTAGAGGGTTGAAAATGTTTGGGAATGGGCTTAGCACGAGGGATTGCTAGCTAATTTCAAAACACAAAATGATGGAGTGACCATAAATGTAATGCCTTGATTTTTGTAAGTTATCAAGGTAATTACTTTTATAATGTTAGAATCGCAGAAATGAAGATAAACATGTTAAGATATATCTTTGATCTTAAAGGAATGTGTTGCTAATCTGGACCCTTGTTTGCTGTAATTTGTTTACTTGGGACAGAAGTTATTATTGCTTGTGTGATTGCTGATGAGACAATAGACTTGTCGTATGCTTGATGAACTCTATTCGCTGGTTGATAGCACACCTTGAATCAATTCCATTGATCCAAGGTATGCTGTGGCCTTCTTGTGATCACTTTGTCGATTTACTTCTAAACCAGACTGAAGGTTGATATAAAGGTTGCAGCACCTGATTACAGGTATGAATATCTGGTACGTAGATGCCAATGAAAAAGGTTCGATTCTCGAACCACACACCATTGTAACGCTAGACCGCGTAAGGCGATAAAGGCCTGGATGCGAGTGGCACAGGTATGTGGAACATGGGACGAAATGTCCTGCATAGTGTTGAATATGACTGTCAGGCGGAAAGACTTGATGGGAAACTATTAATTAAAAACTATGGGATTAAACACTAACCTACTACTAAGTTTAATCCTATACCCTAACTACTATCCTATATGGATTTTAGATTTTATAAGGGTGAAAATAGATGTAAATTCTATTAACCTATGAACTAGGCGAATGACCTAGATATGGACTATTAAAAATCCTAAACTATTCCAACCTAAGGAAGGGGACGTGTAGACCCATGTGGATGGAAAGAATAAGGAGGGAAGGTTGGAAATTTAATGGGACAATAAATGAGGTCCTTACATGTGCAAGCGCCAAGTTTGGCGGGAACAAAGAAAAGTTGAGGCATCCAACTAGCTAAGAAGCTAAAATGGAAATTATATGCAAAATTTGAAATTGAAACTCACCAACCTGAGTCGGTGGTGACGTGAGGAATGAGGAAAGGCAAAGTGCATTCAATGCATTAATTATCTTGGTCTTAGCGACCAACTCGCTTGGAAAGAGGATAGAGGAAAAAGGAAATTTGTTTGTTATTGTGTTCATTTGGATTTTAGTTGCTCTGCATTTTGTTTCTCCATGGTTCTGCTCGAACCTACCGTATTTTGGTTATTATCTCTGCTTCTTGGAGAAGCAAGGCTATTTTGGAGCCTGTGGAAGTTAGGAGATTGGTTGGAAAGCTCTGGCCGAGGACATCGTGGAGAGAAACAACTCCAGTGGGCACGGTAATCTATGAATCACAAAAAAACAAGCATGTTAAGCCCTTTTCCTTAAACCGCTTGCTTTTGCTTAATCGTCTCATTAAAACAACCCCTGCTCTTATGATGAGGGTTTTGGTTATTTGATTCAGCTGTTATGTTGAGATGATTTCGAGTTGAGTCGTTTTCTTTTTGACGTGTGGCTTGAGCATTCTTTGCATAATGATTAAGTTGAATAAATTGTCCTTGCTGTGTGGTTCGTTTCGACAGTGTTGGGTATTCGTTTTATTACCATTATGGGTTGTGCTAATAAATACATTAGCTAAGTGAATATCACTTCTGAGTTCTGAGCATTCTTGTGAAAATGAAAGGATGAGATGATTTGTATGTCTGGTTGAACTGTCCTTATAAGAATGAACACGACTTGGGTATTCTCGGGTGTTTGAAGAAAATGATTGTTCTTCTTATTGAAATCATTAATGAATTATGTTTTCTCTTTGCTGTTTTGAAATCTGAAGGTAATGGAAAGAGGATTTTATTGTGCATTATGGATGCGGTTTGATCTTCTAGTTTGAACTGTCATCATGAAAACGAACATGGCTTAGTATTTCTGTGCAAATGAATGAAACAAATGAGATTTGGCTTGTTGTTTGAGATTGTTTTGACTGTACCTTGCTTGCGCATCTATTACCCTATGCAGGTTTGCATTGATAAAGGTATTGTTATGCGAATATTGTATTTCTGAGTTCAGTGTGTGGAAACGTTTGGGAAAAACAAATTTGTGGTGATGTTGATAGACTATTATGCGAGTTATAATTCCTTGATGTTTTTCATTGCATAAAATACGGGTTCCCTGGGACAGTAAGGTTATAGTAGCATCTTACTTTCTGTACTAATTTGATATGGTATTCTGCCTGCTGGTTCTTGGTATTCATTTAGGACTGTTTGGAAGGAAGTTTTTAATCTGATGAGGAACAGAAAATCAGTCTATATAATAGACTGAGTAGAGCATGCAAATTATATTGGGTCTTGCTGAACTCAAGGATACACACACACACACACATAATTTTAAGGATTGTGGACCTTTCATCGTTTTCATTAAGAGCAGAATATGAATGGATTTATTCCTTGTTGGAAAGTGAATTCTCTCATTATTAGGATGAAAGTGTGACTGGTTGTGGTCGCTGTACACTCTTGCATGTTATAAAGACGTAAATGTCTGTAGAGTGAATTATTTTAAAGGGAAATGATTGTGCTTAGAAGTTCCTTCGGTATCGATGCCTACGGATCAGTTGCAATGAATTCTGGTCAACTTTTGGATGGGTAAATAGTAGTTTTGCATATTGAAATATATTATGCGGAATGAATCATATTGTTGGATCATGTCTGTGCTAAATAAGCGGATATTTGGTTAAACAGTGCAAAGAGGTAATATGATTCTTCTTCCTTGTATTCGATTAACGATTTTATTTATTTCCCTTTGAATTGTTACCATTGATTGGTATCACGTCTGGATTAAATTCTCAGACGATAAGAGAAAAGAAAAAGAGTGTGGATGGATAATTTGAATTGGTGTTCATTTCTTCTTTCATACCGTTGGTAAATCTGTAACTGTTATGAAATGAATTTTGTACTGCCTTGCTTTAAACATCTGCATTTAATTGCTGTTTACTTTTCCCTTCAGCGTTTGATTGTTGAAATTAGACGAGTAGCATGAAAGGAAAGGAAATGGTTCTGCTGGAAGTCTTATTTAAAATCTAATTGTGAATCTTTCTCTAACTAATGTAAGGGAATGGAATTGATAGCATTTATGTTAGAACAAGTAGTTTGCATAATTGTGTTTTAGTTCTTACAGATGTTTGTAATCTGGAACTGTTTGAAGGAAATTACTTCTTGTAATAATTATTCGGGAAAGAGGGCAGTAATCCTTTGTCTGATTGGGATGGTAATTAGATGATTGAGTTGTTATGCTGTTCATCCTTTTTGGTACTTAATTCTTGAATGATGTTCATATTAACGTTTCATAAAAGCAGGGTTCTTTTATTGAGACAGTTAATTAAAAGCACCTCATTTTAATGACAAGTGCTTAATATGCTCAGTTCAATGAACTGACCCGTGCAAGTAATTTTGCAGATGGAACTTGATTATAAACGAAGACATGGTTGTTTTCTGATACTTCTTTTGATTAACTGAAGATGGATTGTATTGATAGCTATTACTCCTCTACGAGGAAATGAGAAAGGAAGAAATTACATTCTTCTATCTTTATGAGTTGTAATGTTGTTTGATATAAACAAAGTCCAGTCGTTTGGACTGGCAAATGTATAGATTGTAAAACTGATGGATGAATACAAGTAAAAGTGTGATATTTTTAATGACTGTATCAGTTTGATATTGTTGAATAAGTTTGAGAATATAACATTATTCCTTGATTTGGAATTATCCAATGTTAATGGATGAATTTAAAAGGAAATAACATCTATTCTTACCTGAATGTAACCTTTACGTTGAAATGTACAATTAGTTCATACTTGGGTTAAGATGAATTTTAAATTGACATTAAAAAGGATTTAGGTAAGCATGATCTCCTAATTGAAAGGTATTCGGGATTAGCTTGAAAGCTAAGGAATATCAAATAACTTAGGAGCAGATCTAACCTTGTATTCGGACTCCGTTAATAGCCTCGAATGTTTAAATTCAGAAAATATAGATATGGGAAAACATATCTATTGTAACGGACCTTAACTAAGTAAGGTTAAGGAGGATAAATGAATAAATTCATTTAGAATTAGACCTCGTTTAAATGACGTCTAATAAGATGGAATTCTGAATTTGTTTACAGTTGTGGAAAAACTTGGTTAAGTTTAATAGGTTAAACTTATTAAGTTTATCGATAATGGACTGATTAGTCCGAAGATTAAGAAAGGAACCAAGAATAGAATATGCAACCCTTCGGTATGAAGGAGGAGATGCGTATTAAGCTAGAAGATAGATTAAGTCTCTCTTAGCTACATACAACCGTAATGAACGAGGATAAAGGATCGCATGGCATTGCTTTGAAAGTTGATCTTAAATATTAAGATTATAACCAAATCACACTTGAGCTGGATGTGTACTCTCGATGAAAGGATTCCGTAGGACATTGACATACGCTAGCTACAATATGGTGTCTTCATGAAGGTGGGGCCTTCATGACGACACAATGTTATAGCTGACATATTACAATGCCCTCCCGAATTAAATCATCAAGTTTACATAAGTTGGATACTAAGTTCTTGGCTGGGGATAGGAATGTGATCACGTATACGGAGTGACTCCGAAGGACTAAAGGTAACTAGACACACGGAGTCGTCAAGGGACGACGCCGTATGTCTGCGTATCTTTAGTTACCATGAGTAACTTCCTATACTCGTTCATATTGCTAGTTGGGGTTAGAGCTTGACCTTAAATGGAAGGACTGGCAGAGACCAGGAAAGACCATTCTAGATAACAGACGAAGTGAGGTGAAGGACATATTCCATTGATGTGAATCACATCTAGGAATATGATCATGCAAAGCATGTGAAAATCTTTGGCCAAAGTATCGCAAGTGCTGGTTGCGTTGTCCTAATCACCTAGTTTAAGATGCAGGATGTCAGATGAATATCAGTAATAGATATTCAGATAGGCTTCTTAAATGGATCACTTCGATAACCGGAAACGGTAAGAGAACCCTGTATATTCATTATACAATGCACGGATTAACATGAAGGATCGGTAAGTCGCCGAGTCATGAAATGAGAGATCGCTGAAACTCCGAGCCATAAAATGGGAGATCGGTAGTTCTTCGAGTCATTTACAACAACGCATATGGTATCTGTTATATGATTGAATGGCACTGAATGTGTGTTCCATATTGTAAATATGTGAACAGAGAACATTGGTTTTAAAAGGAAATTGTGTGATCCAAATTGCATTAATTGGACAGAGAACAATTATTAAAACTTGAACGTGTGTTTGAATTATATAATTCATAACAGGGAACGTTGTATAAATTAATTTTTTTCCCTTGTTCTAGTATCTTAAAATGGGGATGTTACAATAAAATAAATGAATTCCTAATGGAGCAAGTGTAATATGTAAATGTGTAAAATATATTAGCCTAAAAGGGGACTCAAATGATCTACAACATGTATTGATTTCACCCATTATTTGTACCAAGCTTTAAAAAAAACGTCCCTTTCAATGACATGACCTCTAAAAATACAAATGATAATTCAAAACCTTTGAAAAGGATATAAAAAACATTGGAAATCTAGATTGTTAAGTTTTTAATTTAATACAATCCTAAAAGTGCAATCCTTACAAGACCTTTACATCTCCCCTACATTTTATTTCCAACAATATACAAAAAATTGTAACACAATGCATGTGTCCAAATTATAAATAAAGTGGAGTGACATGTTGCACTTTCATTTATATTTTCATTATGTAGCCTTCACATCCATATCACGTGTAATCTTTCAAACATATTATTCCACAAGTCTCGATATAAATGCCTTATCAATAAAGAAACGATTCCTATTATATTACTAGCAATTGCAAATGAGTTGCAAGTTACACCGAGAGGGCTTGAATTTTATGTGTATAATATGGTTTGGATGTAAAATATATTCTTTGATCTATGATAGATGTTTGAGCGAAGAACATAAGTTACATTTTGCTAAACAGTTCACATGTCTTTATGTAAGGTTCCACATTCTGCATACATGTCTATCAAAACATTTGCAACTATATCTAACAAAATTCCTCTATATTTTGGTACAGGTTGGGAGTACTTTGGAAAATTTAAACTAATTGGGTTGGAGCCTTGTTTGTTGCATATGGTGAAACAAGGCGAGGAGTATGCTGGCAAATGTAAACAGGAAACCACTCTCTATGCCTGAGTGGTGCAAGCGGTTGCAAAAGCTAATGAATATGTACAACGGGAGTAGAATCGGATGGATAAGAACACAAAGATGGAAGCCTCGTTTATAAGAAGTGTGGAGATGCTCTTCCACTACAACATCTTGGGTATCATTGGCAGGTTTCTTAATCTCATCTACCCACCAAACATAAAATTCCCTAGAGATATGTCATCTCATGGAATGAAGTGATTGAAGGATACTGACAAAATGGGATTGTTGTCTACGCTTTGGGAACATTTAAATGCCAAAATATGAACTTTTGTAAATAAACGCCAAGTGTTCAACCAAATGATACAACATGTTATCTTTTAAATGAATATCATAGTTGTATCTTACAGAAGACATGGTCATCGTCAAGAGACATTGTGATTGTTTCATCAAATAAAACAACTGTATATTCACCCCGATCAACTCACCTATACCAACATACGTGTGGCCCATAACAAAATACGAGCTTTATAGCAACGTACGGACATCCATCAAGGCATAGTAGGCAATGTTTTTTTGTTGGAAGTTACTATATTGTCCTCTCCCCATCACACAAACTTAAAATAGAAAAATTACAACTCCAATAAACTAAACATTGTTATCCTCTCCGGCGTAAATTGCAACTCATTTAGAACTGCATCGGATTCTTTAATTGACTTCCAGAGAAAATGCACCATAAGACTAATACAATGACTTTATTTTAAAATAAACACATAAAAACAAAATTAAAAATAAATACTAAAACGTATTAAACAAATATAAAACTAAAACTAAACAAAAGAATTATCCCCACGCATTTCACTTTTAAAGGACCTCAAAATTAAACCAAATTCCTAAAAAAAAATTATAATTACGTAAGACTTAACATTTAAAAAACAAACTTTAACAAAGACTCCAAAAGATAATTTGACTCTTTATAAGAACAAACTATTTATTTTCCAGGCACACGTATTTAAATACTAAATAAAAAAACTTATTGACACAACACACTAAAAAGTTAAAACAAGACAATTAAAACTTACATAACACGTGAACCAATAAATAAATTAAAAACAAGAGTTACAAGTCGATGGAATGACAGGAAGTGAAGCTAATGTATTTCCAGATTTAAATGTGCACGTTGAGAATTTTTATAGATGCATGTAAAGAACTAATAAGACTGCAACCATTGATAAATTATCAGAATATCAGTAAGGCTCAGACCGTCTGAATTACAACAAGAACTGATTTGGCAACTCCTCAGAATGTGCAGTCAGATTTAGAACTGTGAAAAATTGTTGACAGAAATTTTGAATTCATGGAAACGAAAAAAATAAACCTATATCATTGGATGGCAAGTCCAGAGTAATTAGTGCCGTTGAAACAGATAGGAACAGATGTGGAGTCAAAGATGAATATCTAAAATAGTAAATATCTAAAATCTGACACCCTGTAAAGTTAAGCCACCGGAATTTGACACTTTCCAGCAATGCCTTCTTCAAAGTAAACGCCTCCGGTGAAAAATATGTTTTTTTAAATTGCTTGATCTAAATTTTCTTATTTTAAATCTTCTAACCCCTATTGGGGTATCCAATACATCTTTGGGTGCATTTGCTAGTAATAACTCCCAAGGATGCAAAAGTAATATTTTCTTATTATTATTACTATTATGACATTTTTAAAATATTGGTGGGGTGATAAACACAAATATATTATTGAAATTTTATATTTATGTTAGTTGAGAAGAAATATTTATAAGGGAATGTGCCTTCCATGTTTATCCTAATATCAAATATTTATTATCCTTCATTTGTATGTAATAAGCGAATGGAAATGTAATGGAGATAAAATGGTCGTATTGACCATCTACGATCAATAGTGGTTGACAATTGGCAAAACTGATAATAATAAGTGTGGGCACAACTGAGTTGGTAAAGTTGAAACATTTTCAAAACATAGGCGATTGATGGTTTGTATTATCACATTACCATGATCTTTATCATCAAGTTTTGTCATCCATATTTTTCAAGGAACTAGTTTAATAATTGACCTTTTTCGACTTAAAGTTCAGGAGTGAGAGGTACCCATTATGCAAAAATATTTCCTTGGACTTGAAACCAACCTCATTCTTCTTTGAAGATTTATGTTCCATTTCTTTTATCCGATATCTTGTATGATTTATATTTCTATAGATAGAGTAACAATTATGAATTATCATCGCTTATACCAATTAAACTATGGCATTTCAAATTAAATAGTAACTTTTATATAAGGTGAATTTTTTTATATAACTTTTAAATAATAAATTTTATATAAAGTTGGATATGCATATTCAATGCATCTTGGAATTGTTTTTACGACTCTAGAAATCCTCATTTATTCAAAAATTAATTCCACATTGGTTGATAGGCTCGGTTTACAACAACACATAAACCCCAATATACCATGATCCTTGTGCCAATAAAGGTGACTCCGCATGAAGTGAATCTCTCACTAACATAATGGTTGATTGATTGCGGGATGGGTATGATTTGTTTCTCAAACTTCCCCGCTCCTCCTTGATGGGTTCATAATCCAAATAAAATTTCTCATACGATTCCTCTAAATATATGCCTCATTACCCTAACTTAGATATGCCTCTTCGGTGCATCTTAGAATTGCTTTGTTGTAGGATAAGTATCCTTTTATTTCTCGGGCTTCTCCTCTCTAACTGTAATATCCCCTTCTCAAAATCAAGTAGGTCGAAGACCCTTAGCCTAATTTTGTTTCTCAACGGCTAAGGAAATAAGAAATAAGGGAAACTTATCCTAATAAAGTAATTTTAGTGTCTAATAAATTTTTATAAGCACTTTAATTATTTATTAGTGATAAAGTAATAAAATAAAAAGTTACTTTATTTTTATTTCTCCCTAGTGGAAAAAGGCGACCCATATGGGGATAGAAAGCAAAGGGAAAATATTAAATAAAGTGATGGAAAATATTAAATAAAGTGAAGAGAGTTGATTGGTCCTTTGTGTGGCTAAAGTGCCAAGGGAAAGTTATAAAAGCAAGTCGTCATGCATGGAGAAGGCATCACTTTTTATCATATTTTCATATCTAAAATTTGGTTGAGCTAATTGCTTTCCATTTTTACCTCAAAGGATGAAAACCCTTTGAAGTGTTGCATTAGAGGACGAAAACCCTCTATTGCCAAGGATTGAAGAACGAAAAAATCTTCATCCTTTATGAGAGGGAGCTCTATTCAGGGGTTTCCATTGAGTTTTAAGGATAAATTCTGAATTTCCAGCAATGTGTGAAGGCCCTAAGGTGCAAATTTATATTTTCTCCAACTAGGGTTTGAAGAAGAAGAGTGTAGCTGATTTTTGGCATGCATTTCCAGCCAGATCTAGGGTTATCTACACCCTTGTGAGTGGAGTTTGACACATTCTAGGGCACGAATGATCCGGATCTCATCTCCATCTTCATTGCCATATTTTTAGAGGTCATTTCCAGCTTGTATGCATATGATTTGGGCTTTGGAAACATTTTTTCTAGCCTTTTTGTAAGTTGATTTTCTGCAGACTTAAATAAATTTTCCAACTCTTCTTGATCTAAAACATTATATTTTTTTACTGTTATTGCATATATAATAAATTCTTAATTGTTTGGTTAAATATTTGGATGCTTTTTAATTAGTTTTGAGCATCAATCATTTCCGAGGCAAGTCGCATTTCCTTGTATAAATTCAGATCTGCATTATTTTTGTCAAGTGTACCTTCTATAAATTATTGTTATAAATCAGATTTGCAGTTATTCCATTTGGGGGCATAATTTTTCCATTTTGGGACAATACAGTGGTATCAGAGTAGTGATTATCCCAGCCTGTGAAGGAAAAAAATTAGATCTAAATGTAAATAGAAAAAACACTTATAGTTTGTCAAAGAATGAATCCAACTCCAAAGAAAGGGACAACATATGAGTATGATCATATAGCTCCTCCTACAGATGAACTAAGCTCTATGCATGAGGTTATTATAAGGAACTAAAGAGAATTGCAATAAACTCTAAGATGATCTCAAAGGGAAAGTCAAAGAAAAATACAACATGTGTTGCAGTAATCTCAAAGGGAAATGTGTGATGCATTGATAGGCTCAATCATGGACTTGACCAAGGCTATACATGGGCATAATATATCAGGTAATCAAGGAGCAACTAAAAATGGTGAAGGAAACTCATCTAGACCAGCAAAGACATCCATCAAGCTTCCACCTCAAATATTCAGAGCCAAGTTTCTTTAAAGAGAGGAACAACTGATTGAGGTAGATATTCCTAGTGATGTTGAAGACATAGAGGTATAGGGTAAAGAATATACAACCCTTAGTTTCAAGGTGAGAGAAATGTTGTCTTTCAGTGATTTCTGCGAGTTGAAGAATAGTAAGGGCACAGGACATAATGGTCAAACATCATCAAAAGGCCATGACACAAAGGTCTCAACCATAGAGGGAAGAAAACCCTCCATTATGAAGAAGCAAGTCCAAGAGCATGTAGAGGATCAGCTACAAGGTGGAGAAGTCATGATGAAGTTCAAAGATACAACTTCCCTCTATAACAACCCTTTCTAAGAAAGCGACAAAAGAGGATTCCATCATGCAATTTAAAGGAGAAGAATATGATTTTATCTAATTTGAATTAAATCTAATTTCAGAGTAACTGATAATAAATGATATTCAAATGATTAAATATAGTAATGCACAATCACTAAGCATTCAACAATGTAAAACCCTAAGAAAATGAGAGAGGGATGATGACTTAGCTACCTCTGTGTGACTCAGGGAATGATCGGGACTATGTATCTACTAGAACAAGTTGGAACAACATTGCAAAGGCTCTCAAGGGTCTAGAACATAGGAATGTACGTGATAGAAGAGTCTCAGAGAGATGTGAGTGCCCCATGTGCTAATGATTGATTTGGTTGCATGTGTTTACTCAGATGTTCAAAATCTAGTCTTTTCTGGTTGGAAGATCTTCATTATTATTTTCTCTTTTTCTCCCTGGTTTCGTTGCCAGGTCATTGGTCACACTTGTAACCTGCAAAACAAATGACTAGTTGCACATGCCCATAAACCGCATCAAATATAATAAAAATATATGTAAAATGTGGAGTTATATTAACCTCGATGGTCACACCGAAGAGTGAACTTACAACCATCACCGCACTACATCATAGACTCCATGCAGTTCTTTGTGTGTGTGTGTGTGTGTATTGTGCCCTAAGTTGCCCTTGTGCATGTTGCATGATGATAGTGGGCTAGATCTAGATTGTTCCGAATATGCAAAATCAATGTGATGAAATAATATGACTCCCCCTATGTAGTGTATGCAGATCAATGTAGCCCTTATCCCTTGTATGAATGTGCTAGATGTATGTTTTGTAGTGCTCTTGTGCCTTTGTGCAAGCTTAGGTGGTGATAGATAATGCTTATAGTGTTTGGCCCCTTATTTATAAGAAGTAACTAAGTATTATATATTTCAATTATTTAAATTTCGTAATTGACAAATTGAATGACCGCCTAAAGTTTTAAAAGGTGACCAAGAAGCAAAAAGGACCCAAAATATTAATAAGAAGAAAAAGAGGGATAATAACGCCTATAAGGGACACGGCGCCAGGTGCTTTTGTCCTAATTGGGGGTGTTAGTGTCTAAGGCCATTAAAAGCTAAATCAAATGCCAATAGAAGTATAAGATGTGTAAATCATAATTAATGTAAGATGTTTAAAGCCAAAAGGATTTGTCAACCACTAGTTTTCTTGCTTAGGAATCATATATACATTAATATGCTTTATGACCTAGAAATGTACCCAAGTGCATAGATTTTGTGTTTACATTTTCCCCCACTTTATGTTGTTGAGTGAATACTCGATAACATAAAGTAGATAGAAGATGTGTACCTTGTAAATTAAAGAGGAGTGTAGTCGATAGCATGCCGAGTGGACAAGTAGCCATGTGAAGCGTGAAGTGATCGCAATGTGAAGCATGACAACTAGGAAAAGGAGGTAGACCCTAGGGGTGAATCATATGTGTAGTAGCATGCTATTGGAGCTTGTTTTTGATATGAGTTATTTCTTGTTTCTTGTAAGGACAAACCTATAAAAGAAGAGAAAGAGAGTAGTCAAAGTCTTGTATGTGAAAAATTAGAGTAACATATGTATAAGTAAGTACAAAGTGTGTAAAAGTAGTAGCTAAGGAAAGAGTGCACTTGATGTATGAGAGAGTATATGATAGAAAGTTGTCATATTTACTTTAGAGATGTTGAGTGATTTTGAGCGTCTTGACGCCAATGATGAGGTTTTAAGTGATCTCACGCCAAGGGTGAGTTTTTGGGTGATCTCACACCAAGGACAAGTTTTTGGGGTGATATTACGTGAAGGACGAGTTTTTCGGGATATCTCATGCAAAATAGAAGAGTGTTGGGGAGAGAGGTCTATTTTTCTCCTTCCATGACACTTCTCAAATGATAAGTGCCATTGTAGATTGATACATCACGATTTATAACTGAATTATAACCAAGTTGTAGCTGAATTATAGTGGATTAGATGAATTCGTAACTAAAGGTAAGTGCATGATATTGTAGATCGGTATTATAACCTACTAGAAAATGTGTTAAACTAAGAAATTGTGTGATTTTATCCCAGATGATACAAGCGCTAGGGGGACACAAGCGCCCATTGTTCCTGTATGATACTAGATGCTAAGGTATGCTCTGTGTTAGTGATCCAACTTTGATTTTGGACCACTCTGTAACTATGTGTTCCTTTGCCAATTTTGTACTATGATGTTCTATTATAGAGTTTTGTGTTATTAGAAGGGTGATTTGTTCACCCAATAGTTTCCCCCTCATTTGGGGTACATGTAATAGATGTAGGAGGATGTAGCACAAACAAGAGGACGTGAATGCATATAGTATATTAGATATCTGTAGGGGGTAGGAAATGTGCATGGTAGAAACTAAGGCACATGAAACAAGATAACCTAGAAAATAAGTGTTAGTGTAAAAGAGCTAGGATGCAATAGAATATAGTGTAGCAAGCAACTAATAAGACAAGAGGGACCACCGAAAAGTGGGTTGTATACATGGGACATCACTCAAAATGTCACAAGACAATTAGGGCTGAAGCGACCATAAGAAAACAATGATCAAGCAAGACATAGGGCATAACCCGCAAACAGTGGCAAAAAATAACAAACAAGAAGTAACAGATAACCATGGTTGTATAGTATCCTGCAAGACAAATGCTACATATGAAGCACTCATTAGCTTGTTAGAAAGATAAATAGTATGTCAAATCATGTATAGATCAATGAAAAGTAAGTGACAAGAAGTAGTAAATATTGTAATAATATGACCTGTGAGTGTGGAGTATGAGAGTAGCAAAGGTAGATGCCCCTAAGAGCCTTGATGGGACTGGTAAAGAGTAGTGTCGAGCATCATGCATCATGTAAGAATTTATAAAATTCTTGCATTCACCTCAAGATACCATGTGAATGTGTATGTGTGTATAGAAAAGATAATGACATATTAAGTATCCAACTAGCATAGGAAACAAAGTGCAACATGTAAGTATTATAAGCTAACAAGAGTAAATACAACCAAGATATGTAGATGTTGTGTGAAAGTGATGGTGTGTTGCGATATGAAATATGTGTAGATGGGAGGGGCCACATTGCCCCCCAACAGGATGTGTGTGATGTGAGGTTCATTTAGGAATTGCACCCTCAATAATCAAGTATGAACCGTAGAACAAGAGTGCATCATTAAGTGACAAAGGTAAAGTATGTATACTGGAGATGTGGCAATGCTCGGAAAGGTAGTCATGAAGCATAGAACATGAGAGAGAGAAAATCCACCAAGATGTGACTAGTGAGGGGGAATTTGATTGTCCCTCAATTGTGTGCGGGGTGGGGAGTCAAGTAAAATCATCAAGGAGGTTGTCAATGTCAAGGTCATAACCGATAGGATTTAGATTGGAGACATAATATGCGATAGTGTGGGGTTGATCATAGAAAGAACCTATGTGGCGTAAATTATAAATACCCATAATATATTATTCATCAGTAAAAGGGGGTTACAAACAATCATGTGTGTACCAGTGAGTTAGGTTTTGGGCATAGCCAAGGAAGGAATCATTGTAAATAGAGATGTGGCCAAAAGGCATAGGAAAGGTAATAGTAGTATGGTTGGGGTCAAGGGTACCACCAATATAGTCGAGCCAAGATTGTTTGAGGGTGAGCGGAGAGGAATGGTGTGTATGTGCAAGGAAGACTGATAAATGGAAGACATAGAGGCCATAGGCAACAGTAATGAATACATATCCATGATACAAGTAGGGAGAATGAGGGGGGAGGATATCAACAAGTGTGAATCCTAATTGTGCTAATCCTTCATGTGTGTAAACAATGTCAGGGAAAGTGGGATCAATTGAATATGAGGCCAATAACAGTCATGTATGAGTAAGGTGCATGTGAATGGATCGAGCTACGGACCGGAGGTAACTTGGAGAGATGGAGGAGGTGGGATAGGGTCTAGTGTATGTACAATTTTCTGGAAAGGAATTGTGGCTGTAGTTGAGGGAGGAGGTTGCTTGAATTGATACTCACCCAAGCCAATAACAATGAAGGTGTCTTGGAAATAGGATTTTTCTACCTCAAGAGGAGTAAAGTCGAGGTTACACAACTTTTCATTGGTAAGTTCTACGACATTGACCTCATCATCAAAATTGTCGGTGTTGACATTATCATGTTGGGTAACATTATCAAGGATATTAGGAGGAGGGGTGGTGGATGTAGGGCTAGGAGAAGTAGTAAAGGGTGGCATAGTGGTAGTGATGGAGGGAGATATGGTAGGAGGAATAAGATCAGTGGTATGTGTAGGGATGGAATGGGTGAATGTGGAGGTAGAATAAGTAATGGAAGTATTGGATTCATCGACATCATATGTATTGATAGTATGGTAGGGAATTGGATTAAGTGGGGGTATAGGCATGGTAGTGACTAGGTCTATTTGGAAAAACTTGAGTGGTTTGGGGTCGGTGGAAATAATATGCTCATATCCATCATGTAAGAATTTAATGCATTGATGAACCGTAGAAGGAATAACATGGATCTATGGTCTATCAAGTAAAAATTGAATTGAAATGATGTATTAATGATATAAAACAATGTGGCAAGGGATTTGTGCCTAAGATGTAAGGGTAAGGTGATGGTGTCGATGCATGTTTGGGTAGTAGAATCATAGCCACAAAAATGGTAGAGGATTTGGTTATTTGACTATCATGAATTTGCATCTGATGTGAGTAATGAGAGGAACATAGATTTAGAGTGGAGCCGTTGTCAATTAATATGCACTTGATATGATGGTGGCCAATAGTAGTTGTAATAAGAAAAGGTGATGAATGATCACCAACGACAATAGGAGGGATATCCTCATTATTGAATGATATGACATGTGGTAGGTTTTTAAGGGATTGAATAAGATGGGCGAAGGCAACAAGGGAATTTTCACTTACAATGTGAATGGAACGTAGGGCAACCTCTAATGTATGACGAAAATCTGATGCATTGCATAAAAGATCATAAAGGGATATTTTGGTTGGTGTATTATTTAGTTTCTCAATGATATCATAACCTTTGGAGGTGTTGGTAGGAACTGTAGAGGTGATAGGTGGTGGAATAGAGATGGGTGGAGTCATGTGTTGCCTATTACATTGAGTGGTGACCACATTAATAGTTGGGTTGGGCATTGGAGGGTTAAAGCGGGGAGGGTGTTGGGTATGAACCTGCATAAAATCAACAAGAATGAAAGTCGTATAAGAAACCTTGCTAGATGCGTAGGATGGGTAAGAGGATTAGCCCATAAATTCATAAGAAGGAGAGAGGATAAAATGCATGTTTAGAAGGTACGGTTTGATCAAAAGTTCACCAAATGATTTAATATAATTTGAATTAAATATAATTTCCAAGTAACTTACTGTAATAAATGATATTCAAATGATTAAATACAATAATGCGTAATCACTAAGCATTCACAATGTAAAACCCTAAGAAAATGAGAGTGGGATGATGATTGAGCATATTCGCGTATACTTGGAAATGATCGGGATTGTGTATATGCCTTAACAAGCAGGTTAGAGACAACATTGCGGCTCACCAAGGGTTTAAAAACCTAGGAATGTACAGGATAGAAGTTCCTGAAGGAGGACAAGAGCACCCTAGGTGCTAATGACTGATCTAGGCACCAATGTTCCCTCGGATGTTCGAGAATTTGGTCTTTTAAGTTGTAAGATGATGCAGGAGCATCATTATGGAGCATTGGAGTGCAATGAAGTCTAAATAAGCCTCTAAAAGGCATTATAAACATGTACTAGATGTTGTATAAGTTCCCTCTAAAGGGTGACAATTTGAATGTTCATAGCATAATGTAATAAACTCTCAAGAAGAGTTAAATTAGGTTGATAGTTGTCTTATATGCATGTTTAGGAGTCTATCTATGTCACGGGGGTTCACTTAGTAAAAGTATGGTATAGCACGTGTGTTCGAAGGGTATTAAAGAATACCCTTAATTCTAGTTTCTACCTCTAATTATTCAATTGATAATACCCCCTCTTGTTATATTATTAGAATGAAAATACCCCTATTTTTTCCATGTACCTTACTTACCCATTTTTCAATTACAATTTTATTTACCCTTTTTATTTCTACCCTAATATATTAGACAAAAATATATTATATTTCTCACTCAATTTTTTTTAATATGCATTTCCTCTCGAAAGATAGTTTGAAGCCATTGAAGACCTATTACAAATCACCTTATATATGTTAAGCTTTAATCATTTATCAATAGTTATTCAAATAATTAAGATGGTGAAATAATATCACTTGTGTTGAAAATCATACTCAATCCTAGTTTTCTACCATCTTATTATTTCTTGGTTAAGAATCTAGATTTCTTTATTAAAAAAGAGATTATAATTTAATTTATGACCACACTCCTTTTGCAATTTTAAGGTATTTACTTTTAAAAACTAGGGTTCAAATGTTTTAGTCCCTTTATCTTGGCCCATCTCTCTAACCTACCCCCCCCCATACCTGATTCAAAATATTAATAAATTAAACCATATCACCCCCTCATGTCTACCTAAGGTATATTGACTTTAATTTTATTAATTTTGATTACCTCACTATGAACCCATGTGCGAGGATATTGCCTAGCTAATGACCCCCTATATCTATGTAGGAGGAGTTGACAAAATCAAGTTGTTGTAGTCATGTTTAGTGTCGAGAATCATGTTGTCTATTTTGAGGGTGTTTTTGAGCAAACATCTCAACTGCATATAGAATAAGTCGAGAAAGGTATGCCATTCATTCATGCATGAGATAGGGGTCAAGATTCTTAGTGAAAAAGGTTGTAGAGGTCGAGATTTCTATCTAGAAAATGTTAGGAACATGAAAATGGGTGTATGGACAGTGAATTCAAAGGAAGAGGTGTAAAATTAGGGTAAAAACACTATGTTGCAGAGCATGTTCCTAGGTTTGATGGACATCTAGATCTTATCTCATATGATGCATTTGACATGATTATATTGACTCTTGCATAAGAATATGAATGATCTAAGTAAAATTACTTATTTTCAGTGGACCCTACACAAGGATCGTGTCGAGGCAATGATTCCAAAATCCTCTATAACATGAAATTTTTAGAATGCATTTGACTGTTAATTCAAGAAGTGTCTACAAGTAATATGGATCACTATTATAATTTTTATTTATCTTGAAATCGAGTAATTCAATTATTGTAGCCAAATGAAGTCTCTCGTGGCTAGAATTAGGGCCACATGTATCTTATTTGCATCGATGAATCTAGCTAAGATTCTCAATTTCTCTGTCTCCCTTCCATTGCGAGATACTCCAAATCTCAGGGTAAATAAACAAGTACAATCATAGTTATTACTAACAATTATTCCAGTCTTTATCAAAGGATGTAAAGTGTTACAGGTAAGCACAAATAATGATAGAATTACCATTAAAGTTTGATTTTCATGCTTCTAGACTGTTGTGGAAGGTAAACTAAGGTGTATTCGATGAGAATTGGTGATCTCAGGGCATCTACCAAATATAAAATGCCTTCATTTCAACAAAATCCTGACTGTACAAGGTCTAGGACAATCATAGACCATTAAGAAGGTGAGTTGGGTATAATTGCAAGGGATGGATACATAAAAGGTTGAAAAACTCCTATGTAGGGTTGTTAGATGAGTTGGAGTGATTCTAGGGTCATGAATTTGTCTTCAGTATGAGTATGAACTGATATTGCAGTTGGTAAGACTGTGTTAAGTCATTATGAAAGGTGTCAAGAAAGTGCATTGAGCTAATAACCCTAAAAACCAATATATGAAAGCTCATGGACACCTATGACATAATAAATAAGGATCGAAAACATGGATCCATGCCTTGGAAGGAATCAAATTGCAATCTAGACCTTGAGTTGTGTTAAGAAGACTCTGTAAGAAGACTTGGGGCGAGTATTAGTCAAAGTGAAGGTAATGAAGCGTTTGATCATTCACTTGGTGGAATTGATCATTCAAGTTAATGGTTATAATGTGACAATATGGTTTATAGAAGCATGGACCTAGAGCATGAAGTCTTACCCTTGCATTTCAGGGTTTGAGTCAGACATACAAGCTTCATGAGAACTTTGGGACAATTTTGTGTAAACAGGGTAAGAGAGTATTTTTGGGAGCCTAAGTTACATTTGATTGAATGTCTTAACATTGTTGTGTATATGTAAGCATGGTACAAGCTTAAGAGATCTTAGAAGGATCTAGAAGTCGAGTATGCAAGCAACAAGAGCATAAAAGCTAAGACAATTTGTATATTCAAGGTAGTGAGGATGGAAAATGCAAAGGACAATTGACCTAATAAGGGCTTGAGTGGAAGTCTCAAATCAGGAGTCAATTACTAAGAAAGGTAAACACATATCAAAAGGATAGAGATTGTACATTCCAAAGGAGTATATCAAGCCTTCCTTGTTAGTTAGTTTATGATGACCTTACTGTATGCTATGCACCCCTAAGAAGGATATGGGGTGAGAATTTAGATTGAGAGTGACAATATCTATTCTCTTAAGTCAAATATAAAGTGTACATCATAAATCACAAAGACAACTAGAGGTTAGAGTCTTCCTCATAGAAAAAGGGATCCAATTTAGGCCAAGAGAGGAGTCGAACACTCAAAGAAAAGGTATAAACTGTGATAATAAGGGCTTGAAGTTTTAGAAAATTGTATGCATATGACTGAGTCACTGAATCAAAATGAAAATGAAAATGCATGGTAAAGGACTATGAGGTTTGAAAGAGGAAAGAACTTGATGTGCTCATAGCTGAGCTAAAAACAATCGACACATTAGTTAAGGTTGATGGTGTATTTGATAGGACTTGAAGGTAATGAGGAAAAATAGTTAGAGAAGTTTGAGTTCATGCACTTGGAACATGATGATATATGCTTGAAGAGATAGCTGAGCTAAGGCATGCTCTAGAAGATCTTCATTATTATTCACTCTTTGTCCCTCCAGTTTCACTTTGTTAGGTCATCGTCACACCTATAACTTACAAAACTGATGACTACCTACACATGTCCACAAACTACATCAAATATAATAAAAAAGATGCAAAATGTGGAGTGAAATTGACCTCGGTGGTTACTCGAAGAGTGAACTTACAACCGATCGCTACACTACATCTCAGACTCCATGTAGTTTTATGTGTGTGTATCCATGTCCCGTGCCCTAGGTTGCCCTAGTGCAAGTTCCATGATGATAGCGAGTTATATCTAGATCGTATTGATTATGCAAAATGTGTGTGATGGAATAAAATAGACTCCCCTCATATGCAGTGTATGTAGATCAATGCAACCCTTGTCCCTTACATGAATGTGCTAGATGTATGCTTTGTAGTGCTCTTGTTCCTTTGTGCAAGCTTAGGTGGTGATAGATAATGTTTATAGTGCTTGACCCCTTATTTAGATGAAGTAACTAAGTATATATATGATTTCCCTATTTAAATTTTGTAATTGACAACCTGTAAGGCCGACAAAGTGTTAAAAGGTGACTAAGAAGCGAAAAGGACCCAAAAGAGTAAGAAGAAGAAAAAGAGTGACACGAGTGCCTAGGAGGGATAAGAGCGCTGAGTGCTCCTATCCTAATTGAGTGCCAATGTCCAAGGCCATTAAAAGGTAAATTAGTCAAGTATTGACAAAACTGTACGATTTGGAAAGCCAAAAGGAGTTGTTAATCACTAGTTTTCTTGCTTAGGAATCATGTATACATTAGTATACTTTAGGACCTAGAAATGTACCCAAGTGCATATATTTTGTGTCTACATAATATTCAATTGAAAAAGGTATGACTTCTAATGAGAAAAATGTTTGTATTAGTGGGCAAAACAAAGGAGTTGTTTTGCAAGGTATTAGGAATGATACTCTTCAAGTTGTGACATCCAAGAGTATGGAGAGTTCTTTCAAAAGAAGGCGATTGCACACGATGTCGATTATGTGGTAAGAGATATATCCTCTTTTTATTTAAACAGTCCTATCATGAGGATATTCAACCTATCATGGACAAGAATACTAAGGATTTGGTACAACAAAGCCAAAATATCATGAAAGTAAGAGGAAATGAAGATCTTGACGATTGTAAGGTTTGAAAGGAATGTTAGTATGATATTTATTGCTACATATTTAAATTTATTTTCCTCATGAGAAGCATGATAAGTCAGAGGATCAAGTTTGCAATATGGAGTATGTGGACCCCTTGATCCAAATTCATGTTTATGAGCATCATGAGAGCTATATTTTTTGGCAAGAGCTATCTCATTTGACATACATGAGATCTTGACTCTTGGAACACTACAACTTGTTTTATCTTTTGCACATGACACTTGGGCATGTGAGTCAGCGATTCTTGAGGGAATATTTTGGGGAAGGGAAGATTTTAATATCCCCTTCTTGAAAGTAACAAATCGAATACCCTTAGCCTAACTTTGTTTCCCGATGGCTAAGGAAATAAGAAATAAGCGAAACTTATTCTTATCAAGTAATTTTAGTGCCTAGTAATTTTTAATAAGCCTTTTAATTATTTATTAGTGATAAAGTAATAAAATAAAAAAGTTACTTTATTTTTATTTCTCCGTAGTGGAAAAAAGTTCCCCATATGGGGATAGAAAACAAAAGGAAAATATTAAATAAAGTGATGGGAAATATTAAATAAAGTGAAGAGGGTTGATTGGTCTTTTTGTGTGGCTAAAGTGCTAAATGGAAGTTATAAATGCAAGTCACCATGCATGGAGAAGGCATCACTTTTGTATATTTTCATATTTGAAATTTGGTTGAGTTGATTACTTTCTATTTTTACCTCAAAGGACAAAAACCCTTTGATGTGTTGCATTAGAGGACGAAAACCCTATTGCCAAGGTTGAAGAACGAAAACTCTCTATCCTTTGTGTGAGGAAGCTCTATTTAAGGGTTTCTATTGAGCATCAAAGAGTATTTCATAATTTCAATAATGATTGAAGACCCAATACTACATATTTGAGGCTTTTCCACTAGTGTTTGAAGACACAAGCGTTGGGGCGATTTCTATCTTGATTCAACATGATCTAGGGTTATCTACACCCTTGTGGTGGAGTTTGACACATTCTAGGGCATGGTTATCTTGGGTCTCATCACCAACATCTTTATAATAATTTTGGAGGCCATATTCGCTTTTGTTTCATTGGAATTGGGCTTGAGATCACTCCCTTCCTTCCATTTTTGTAAATTGTACTTCCGCAGAGTTTTAATAAATTTCCAACAATTATTTTGGGTCCAAAAATTTGGTATTCATACATGCATAATTAATTCTGATTATTTTGGCCAAGATTTGGTTAAGTTTAGATCAATTTGAAGGTTGTTCATCTCTAGATCAAGTTGCCATTTTTAGGAAAAATTCAGATCTGCATAAAATATTTTTATTTTATTCAACCGATTAGTTACTGTGACCGAATCAAATTTTATAGGTATTCCCTTTCGGGTTTGAAAATCCTCCATTAGGGACATTACACCAACTAATGTAATCCCTTTTGTTCTTTTATTTATTTTTATAAATTGACATTGCTTGTGTTTAATAGCACAATTTTATTACACACTCATTCTCATATTTAACAAAACGATAAATTGTAAAACAAAAAGAATTCAAAATTCCTTTTGTTAAAGTATATTCTCTCAAATTTGTGGAATCATAAGTTTCCTTGAAGATGAAGAGCGAGTTTTATTTTATTTTGGAGAAAGTGAAAAAAATTGCATTCTTCTTAAATAAATAATTCATATATAATGTTTATGCAAAATTATTTTTGTTATAGCAATTATATGGATTTTAAGTTAGTTATAAGAGGACAAATCTAAATCAATCACATTTTTAATAAATTGATAAATTTTGGTTATATCTATATTTTGTCATAAGTTTTCTTAAACCCAATAAATGGTGTGTATTAATCGATTAATTCTCAACAAAAAACCTCTCAAATACACGTAAAGTTAGTTTTTCTTCACTTAATCTCAATGCACATGGCTTCTAAGGTTATTTCTCTCTCATCTTCGTAATACTTCAATTTAATCGTTCTTGGTATCTGGTCTTTTTTTAAGGCATATCTTGACACTCTATCGACATCTCCATCATGACTTTCTAGTGCGATTGCTAGTTATAAGAAACCCTTATCGGGTTAAAAAGTCACTAGAAGTTATGTTTTATAATAATAATAATAACAATTGGTTTTATGAAGGTACATTTTAATAATAATAATAACAACAACAACAACAACAACAACAATAATTAGTTTTATAGTCCATAATGCATGATGACTGTTTTTGAGTTTGCATGTGGCTTATAGCACATGGAACTACCTCATACTCCCAATATGCAATAGACATCTAGTTGTGCTTCAAATACTCCCAATACATAGGAGGTGTCGACTATGTTTCAAATACAAGACATACATACCCTACCTCCATATTCAAACTTGTAACCTATTTTTCAAGAGCATAAATTCTTCACCATTAAGTCTTGTCGAGGTAAAGCAAACTCTCTCGTCGAGTACACAGAGGTAACAATAACTATAAGTGTTTCGGTGCATGTTTCAGACGCATGATAAATGCCTCCCATATCTATCCGTATGTTAGAACATTCCCTTTAAACTCGAAAGTGGGTATAGGTGGTACATGTGTTGTCCACGAGAGTCATCAACTCAAAATGATTTGGCCACAACTACAAGCGGGGGTTAAATTTGACGCCTCATTTACACGTTTTTTGCATTTTTAGCCGTAAAAAACAGGCAAATTATATTTCAAGTCTGTAGTCAAGAGTGGGCAATTTTTTTATTACTGTCACATTGACGTGTACATTACAAATTCAACCGTTTTAATATATATATATATATATATATATATATATATATATATATATATATATATATATATATATATATATATATTATAGGTCAAATGCTATGACAATCGGGATTGTAGTTATTTGTGGAGTGTGGTGCATGTTGCATTAATAATTAATTTTATTAAAAATTGATGACTCAAATTTTGTTCAATGAGGAGAATGTTATTATAGTTCTAGCTAATGTTTATATACACAAATTAACTAGAACACCATGACTTCATGCGATTCTTAATAAACCTCTAAGACAATTTGACATATGGCTCATAAATAAAGCATTCAATACATGGATTTTTCCCAGGTACTACCCCGGGACCCTCTCTTTCTTCCATATTTATTATGCAAATTTGAATTTGAATATCTCGCCCGCATAAAAGTACGCCCAAACTAATATTGTTTCACTTTCATTGTTTTGTGCAAATGCTAACAATGTTTCAGCTGAAGAAATACCAACAGACTACATATTTATGCACTCTAATTAGAAATAGAGGGAATGGGAGCGAGGGATGGCCAATGGAGATGGGCCGATGGTTAAGGTTTTATGTGTTCTGTTCTACTAATGTTTCATTTCCTTTATGTTTTTTTTTATGGCCACCATTTGTAGATCATCACAAGAGATAAAATGGAGAACCTTGCTTTCTTTCCATTTATTTGGAGGTTTCTCACAAATGGCAGCTTATTTTGTGTTTAGTGTAATCAACGCTTTGAGGACTGTACAAGAAGTTACTAACGCCATTTTCCAACTTGGAAAGATGAGATATCTATATTTGACGTAGCGAGAGACATAAACAGTGGAAAGTTTATACTTCTTAATAATTCGCCTTTTACCTTATTTAATGTGAAATTTGTTTGTGGTTAGAAATCATATGCATTTTGGATTAGTTATTAAGAATGAATTGATTTGTTTGCTTTGTAAGAGTTTATTTATTCACACCGTATTTTTCAAAATCATATTTAAAGGAGGATTTTTAAAAATGTTTTGTTTTGTGTCTTTTGTATATGAATTTAATGTTTAAGACTTTTGCTTGGGATGTCCAAATTGAATCATGTGTTTGAGGTTTTACATTAAAACATTTCAAAGAATTATTGGTTTTTAAAACTATTTTCCATTTGCTTCATTTAGTTTTTGAGACGAGCATTATGATCTGAATTTCGAATTATTCATTAGACAAGCGGTGGATTAGGCGATACTGGCGGAGGAGGAGCGGCTGGTCGTGATTCGGTTCGGGCATGACTGGGACGACACCTGCATGCAGATGGACGAGGTGCTCTCCAGCTTGGCGGAGTCGATCAAGAACTTTGCTGTGATATACCTGGTCGACATCACGGAGGTTCCAGACTTTAACACCATGTATGAGCTCTACGATCCCTCTACGGTAATGTTTTTCTTCCGCAACAAGCACATAATGATAGATCTGGGCACTGGCAACAACAACAAAATCAATTGGGCTATGAAGGACAAGCAGGAATTCATCGACATCATCGAGACCGTCTACCGCGGTGCACGCAAGGGCCGTGGCCTTGTCATCGCCCCCAAGGATTATTCCACTAAATACCGCTACTAATGGGGAAGATCCTTCCCTCCTAGCAAAGGTTTTTCCAGTGATCCTTTATATTCAATTGTCTTATTGGGGTTTTTGAAATTTCAATGATAGTTTATGAAATTTCAATGAATCTTCTCCCTCCAGCGATCCCTTATATCCAATTCTCGAATTGGGGTATTTGAAATTTCAATGATAACTTGTGGGGTAAGGGTTTGAGAAATTTGAAATCGTATACATGAAGCCTTCAGACAAATTTATCTGATTCTATATTTTTTAAAGGAATTATAGTTATTTAAGAAAATAATTTCAGTATCAATTTTGGGGTGTTTATGCATCTGTGGAAATACACTGTTTAGGCGTCTGTGGAAATACACTGTTTATGCATTTATCTACTTATTTATGAAATTTATCTTGAGGATCTATTTTGTGGTATCTAGGCATGGGTAAAAATACCCAATTTATGCATTTATGCAGTTATTTCTGAAGTTATCTCGAAGATCAATTTTGGGATATTTGGGTATTGGTGAAAATATCCAATTTATGGGATTATCTAGTTATTTATGAAAATAATCAAGAAGATCAATTTTTGAGCTAATTTAGGCATTGGTGAAAGCATCCAATTTATGGATTTATTTAGTTATTTACGAAAATATCTTGAAGATCAATTTTGGGGTATTTAGGCATTGGTGAAAATACCCAATTTATGGGATTATCTAGTTATTTATGAAAATAATCAAGAAGACCAATTTTGGGGTATTTAGGCATTGGTGAAAGTACCCAATTTATGGGTTTATTTCGTTATTTATGAAAATATCTTGAAGATCAATTTTGGGGTATTTAACAGAGTTACCATGTTCTTACGAACTTAGTGAAAATTTGGTTTGAATCGTTCTTTTTAGTTTGATCAAACATCCCAAACAAGTTTGGTCGAACAGTTTTTTTCTTTTAGTTTTTTAAATTAACAAATTAAAGCGTTTAAATTAAAAGGACTTCAAGAGAAAACAAAAATGAAACAAGAAACACTAATACCTAAGCACGTAAAGGTAGATTATACATTTATTTATTAATATGTGTAATTAGTTTTTCTTTTCAAATATCATCGTATGTATATAATATTTATTATTTATATATTTTATATTTATCATTTTTCTAAACCAAACCGAACTGAACCTTTTGAAAAATTCTAAACTTCCAAACTTTTTTCCCCTTTCAATCTATTCAAACTTTTTGAACATGGTAACTATGGTATTTAGGCATGGGTGAAAATACCCAATTTAAGAAAATCTAAACATTTACAGTTGCTGCACTTATGTTACCTCTCTCTGTATCATTGGAGTTATAAATATGCCATATGTTTTTACATTTATAAGTATTCAACTCAAGTTTGATATGTCTCCTTAGATACCCTTATATTATCAAAACTTCATTTCACCCTGCATCTCTCAGATCCTAACATTTCTCCTCTATACTTCAGTCTAAATTTCAAGTTAATCTAAATAAACTAAACTAGCATCTTCCCCCTGTATCCAATTCTTAAGGAAAAGTTTCTTATGAAACCAATTTTAATTGCCAAGTAATAATGGCTATGATACCAAAAGTAGAGAGATAACAATTTTTTATACAAAACCCTTTATTAGAAGTTTATGTATCCCTTTGATTGTAACGTATTCTCCTCTAGACTTTGGACTAAATTTCACACTAAACTAAACTAGCATCTTCTGGATAAAACCAATCCTTTTTCATCATTTCAAGGAAAATTCTGTATTGAATTAATTTTAATTGACAATTAAGTAGGTGTGATACCAAAAGTAGGGGCATAGCATCTTCTTTATAAAACAGAATTGGATAAGGTTTCATGGGTGAAGTTATTGATTTTATTGTACGAGATTCAAATACGTTAGGAAGTTCATATCAGTTAATCTTTTTGTTTTTGTGTATGGGTGCATTAAGGTTCTAGAATCATTTTTTTTTTTTTTTTAAAACTCGAAGATGATTGCTGAAAGTTGAAACTAGACAAATGTGAGGAGGATGATCATAGAAGTAAATGGGATTGAGAAGATGGGTTTGGTTATGATTCAAACAAAAGCATCTATTTAGCAATTAAGAGAAACTGACTCGGTATCTGGTGTTGCTAGCATTGATAGAAGGGCATTAAATGTTTAAGAGCGAAATTTTTGGGGTCTATGTGTCAAGCAAAACTGCCAGTATTGATAAAAGGGCATTAAATGTTGAAGAGTAAAATTTTGGGGACGCCTATAGCCCTTATTCCTGAATCCTATTGGTACTTTACCCCACTGCCCCTGACACCTCACAAATAGAAACTGAGCTCCACAACCTATTGCAAAAATCTCTCCCATTTGACACCACACAGGCACAATGCACAGACAGATTGGTTGCAAGTACACGTGTTTGCGACACATGTTGAAGGAGTGTCACATCCATTATGTGGTTCGCTAGCTGTCACGCAAATGTCAATATTGTTACTAATGCACTTTTGCGGGTTAATCACTCCCAACACTTCTGCATCCTTTTCACTGTTGGTGGATGGTTTAATAACTAGCAATTGCACCCAAAGTTGCAATGGGCATGCCAATAGGGATATAGAGGGAAGGTAAACTTTTGAAATTGGAATTTAGAGTGTAAGTTCACATATACGCGAGATGCATATAATTTAGCATATGGTTGAGTACGCATTGTTGGTCTTGATACAAAATAAAGTTGTTGGTCCTCCTAATTTCTGATAAATGAACGCATGCACCAACTTTTATTTTTTCATGTTAATTGATTGTGTTGGTAGTGTATTTTTTTGTAAATATCAGCTTCAAGAAAGATAGGTGCAACTTGCATTATTAGCAAAATATAGAAAAAAAAAAAGGTAAATGACTCAAATATATATGAAGAGAAGTTGCCTGAAAAGGCCACGTGGGCTGCAGATACTAACTAGGCAATCATAACAGAGACAGAAATTAGGCTATTTATCCATCTAAAAGAGAGATAGTCTGCATGTAAGGCATTAAGAGTTATCAGCAACCAATATCAATCATTATTCTTTAAGTAGACTTCAGTTGGCTTAATGGTGAAGAACTTGTGCTCCTAAAAGGACTATACAAGTTCAAATTCTGGAGAGGTAAAGTATGTGCACTTGTATTTGAATCATAATTAGGTGCCTCTTCATACTGGGATTATGAGGTGGTCTCATATGCTTATCCATACTATAAAAGACTAAAGTGGCAGGTTTGTTATTTAAAAAAACATGAAAAGTTCAAGGCAAAATTAATAGAATATATGAAAAGTGGCACTATGGAGCACGGTTCATTTGAAATATGGAGGTGGTTATGAACATTGTATTGTGGTTCTTTATGTGGTGAAAATTGAAATCATAAAGATTTTCTAATGTTTTTCTTTCTCTATGCTTGATTTGTATCCTACTTGGCATGGAGCGACCTTGTACTCTTCATTATAGAGAGTAGTATTATAACTTTAGCCACAAAATATTCAAACATTAGCCAAAAATATAACCCTGTGCCCCAAAAAGTAATCTTTCTCTTAATGATGAAGCAAACTAATGTAGTATTTAATGAAGCAGGCTAATGTGGTATTGAAGAGAATGAATGATACATTTGTTATTGTTGATGTGAAATTGAATACCACACACACACATCCCAATAATTACATCTACACATCAGACCTACATAACCTGTAATCACCTGTAATCTAAGCACCACAGATCGATAAGAAGAGAGGGTAAGGATTTGCACTCTGTACTGAATGCTGGAGGATCATTGAGGCAGCCCCTTTCTGTCGATTTGTTGAACAACCCAGAGAGAGAGCAGGGGAGGTAGATGTAGTCTTCAGGAATGCAATAGTGAGAGCAATCCTATGCAAAACCACAAATCAGGATCAGATCAAATAGATCTCTGATTGGGGTATGTGCACAAGAGTGGAAAATTGTAGGATGGCCTGTAGAGACTGAATCAGTAGCATACAGCTGGCAAGAGAGTGTTAGAGCATGTAAAACAGTAAAAGAGACCAAGAGCTTCAAGAGAAATAAATGGAGGCTAGAGTACTGCATGTGTAGGTCAGAAATCAATGTTTTAAAAATCGGAACCGGTTGAGGTTGGACCGGACTGGAACCGGATTGGTTCAAACTGTATGAACCGGTTTACTAAAAAACACAAAAAAATTACATTTTTAATTCAAACAATATATTTGAAAGATCAGAAACCATGATTCCAACAATTACACACAAAATCTGCAAAGTTTGCTCATGTACATAACATGTAAGAAAGGTGTTTAAAGCAAAATTAGGGTTAAGGTCAGCTAAAAAGCTGAACTTTTAGTTAAAAATTGTTTTTTTGCAAAATTAGCACTGTATTACAGCACTTCTTCCGGCTCGGCTGGTTTAGAGCGGAACCGGACTGGTTGGACCAGTTTGGTACCGAACTGGCCGATCCAAATTAGGTTCAGGTCAGCTAGCTTAACTTTTAATTAATTTTATTTTTTTTTGCAAAATTAGTGCCGTGTTACAGCATTTTTTCCGGCTGCTCGGCCGGTTTAGAGCGGAACTGGCGGGTTCCTTCTGGAACTGGCCTGTTTGGTACGAAACCGGTCCATTGGTCTGGTTTGTATACCGGTTTGGAAAAAACATTGAACTGGTCGAACCAGCCAGTTCTGGTTCTGGTTTGACCGGTTTTAAAAACACTGTCAGAAATAGGAGTGTACATTAGAGAACAGCCATTAATAGCTGTTGTAGGCTGTACAACGGTAAAAAACAGGTGAATGCAGCAAGGCTGCATGTTTTTTAGCATAACAGGTGGTTAGGCTGTGGTTTTTTCTAGGAAAAGCCGTGGCCTGGCCGCAATGGGGCCAAAACAGACTTCCGAAGGGGAAAGACTCTCTCAAAGGGGGTTGTTTTGTTGTGCTTGTCATTCAAGCTTGTGTAGGCCTGGTGTGGGCTGAAATGTAATCATCGGGAAGTGAGTGTATGCGAGATATGTGGGGAAATGAGCATTACAGCTCACAAACAACCGAAGTCACCAAAGGTTCAAAACAATATGTGTACTCACGGAGTTCATTCAAAAATGTCCACAAATGTTGGACTTGAAGCAAAGGTCTTAGTAAAATATTGTGTAAATAAACCATAAATAAGATCAAGGGTATACGCATCAAGGACGATCAAAGTTCCCTCAATTTGGAGGGACAACTCTACAAACAATATGCTTATTGGCAATTTTTATTCTGAAATTGATGATTGTGAAGTGTGTGTGAGAGATATGTGGGAAATGAACATTAAAATTCACAAACAATGTCACCAAAACAAATTGTGTACTCACAGAGTTCATTCAAAAAATGTCCACAGATGTTGGACTTCAATTAGCTAGATCTTGGTAAAATATTTTGTATAAATAATCGATAAATAAGATGAAGGGTATGTGTATCAAGGACAATCAAAATTCCCTCAATTTGGGCTGACAACAAATGATATGCTTACTGGCAATTCGTATTCTGAAATTGATCACAACAAACATCTAGCATTCATTGCCGAACGTGCATATGAACTTTGGGATCTGCCCTACTGATGCAGCCTTAGGAATCCTCATCATCCTAAGCCAAATAGAAGTGGCTACAATTTTCTCTTTGCTGAGCAGCCTATATGTTTCAAAGCATTACATTTTAGTAAGGATAGGGTAATCAACATAATTATTGGTGATTTGTGGATTAAGCATAGTGAAGAATCCAATTCTGTAAGATAGAAATGAATTGTGATGTGAACTTGGCTTTTGGAATTACATATTTTCTCTTTTATTATCTTTAAGCTAAAAGTAAATGCTTTTTGTGTTGTCTATCCTAGTGTATTATCCTCAATTTTTATGTATGCAGGTTTATCAAAAGCTTGGATTAAAGGATAAAGAAATGTACCAAATTGAAATGCAAGAATACAGAGAGAGACAGAAATTGCATTCCCAGAACAAAGAATTATCAATTTCTAGAAATGAAGGTACAACTAAACAATTGGAAAATTGGCATGAATTGGAATTTCAGTGCCAGAAAACTTTTGCTACTACAAATGAAGATTAAATCTACAATTTGGCAATCATTCTAATCTCTGTGAGCACCATCTGGACCAACATGTTTATATTCTTACAGAAACAAAAAGCTTTAAGTTGGAAGATTTGTTTGATAAGTCTGACATTATAAATACCATTGTGAAGAAGCAGGAAGCTTTGGTTGATCCCAATGTTTCAATAGATCAAAAATGTTCAGTGGATTGTTTCATGCCTACTAAACAAGACAATTCTATCCAAGACAACAAGTGTAAGCAACCGGTATCGGAACAATTAGTTTGATAAACTAACGAGAACACTGGTGAAAACAGATTAATGAACTACTCATATTTAGAATAGGAGGAATGAGTGAATTGATATAAACATTATTATGGTTGTAGACCACATATTCATTGTAGGTGAGATGACTATCTTTATAATCAAGATGGAATCAAAGTCCCACATGGTACTTTCATGTAAAATACTTGGACTCGTCTGTAGTTATCTTCCTATCTCATTTCACTGTTGCAATGTAGAGACTCAGAGAGTGATATACCTCTGGAGCATTGGACATTTCAATGATTGTCTCCCCAAGTGGAGCTACCACAAGAATAAGAAACCTTTCCCATTTGTCCACTGCAGTAAACCTATGGATGCTTTTACTAGTACAATTGTGCAGTTTATCCACTGGGAGATCTGCAATTTAACAAAACAAAGGAATACCCACCTTGAAAAAATAGAGAAATTACCGGTGTAAACTTGTTGTTTTGGAAAATTATATAGCAACAGTACAAACCATGTGGGCAGGTGCTGGAGCCAAGAATATACCAGGCAAGAATCCTTTTTTGATGTGTCTAAGTAAGTTTGCTTGTTCTAGTACCTGCACATTTCGTGTCAACATTGATTTCCCTAAAAGAAATAGAAAACCCATCCAAAGAGTGAGAAAAAAGTAGCAATTTACCACTCCAAAGCAGACCTCTATTAGGCATTTTGGTGTCTTCTTGATAAACATCCTTCCACCCCATCCAACGATATCTAACTGCGTTGCACAAATGGAGGAGTGAATTGAGGGTTATAGTGTTGTCCAAAGGAAATAATCTCTAGTAAAAAAATTGATAAATATAAACATAGTTATTTTTTTCAGTTTTCACTATCGTGAGATTTATGACATCAGCCATAAACCAGTTTTGTACACACTTGAGCATCTGCAGCAGTAGCTATTTGTTTTACACGCACCCGAGGATTCTTTCTTAGAGCAGCATGCAGTTGACATTCTCTAAGCTGCATTTACTCACCGGTCACAAATCTTGAGGTGCAGCAAAACGTGGGCCCATAATGTATCATTTCTATTTTTAATGTAATGACACAATTTTGGAAGAAGAGGAATTTGCAAGTCACATGACCACAATGATATGCTACATGCAGAGCTACTGGCTTGTTGATGAAACATTTCTGACAAAACCAAACCATAGAGGAAACCCGTACTATCTAGAATGTCTATATCTGGTCCAAACACATAAATGTATAATTTTGGAAGAAACAGAATCAATGCTGAATGTTCAAATAAAATAAACTGCAAATGCTATGTAGTAAGGATGCTGAGACAAATTAAGCAGGAAATATTGAGAAACGTTGGGGCTGAGATACTTGATGAGGGGAATGCTTTGCAGATCTGTTACCTCAAACCCTACAGGATCTCAGCGAGAAAGAAGGGCTAGTTTAAAATGAATAAAGAATAATGTGGCTGCGGAACTGTACACTTCATAAACGCAGAGGACAAGATTTTGTTGGTGTTTGTATCCAACCCAAAACTATATATAAGAAAAACTGTAAAAGGAAAAAAATATGAATACTAGTGACCATTCCTTCTGCTTTGTTGTGTTATGCTCTCCTCTGTCTCCTTTGAGAGAGAAGTTTTTTTGGTACAAAATATGTGTTACACTATACATTCTGTTTCAATATGTTTGCAGTACCCTTTCTCTCCCAACATGTGGCAGTAGATATTGAAGGACTCCCTTGGTCCCGCAAAAATGGCTATTTCTAGCACGGTTACTCCAGTCATGAATGCTGCCGATGAAAATCTTAGATTCTCTTCCCAACAGAAATTCACTCCAAGTTTTGTGGACTTCTTCTGTGACCATCATGCTTACCACCACCACGCATTCCTTCTTTGAAGCCCAGAAATAGTTCTTCTTATTTTCCATGTACTTGCCATGCCAAAGGTTTATTTGTTGCATCGGCCACAAACAGTGAGCTGGGCTGATAATGATGTGATGAAACAGTAAACAGACCAGTGGATGGCTCAGATTTGTGCAACTGTCAATGCACTGTACTCAGCAATTGTCAGCCCTTGACTTTGCCACTGTATGCCCTATGTTGAATATGTCTCTCTGCCTGAATTTCGAAACCGAATGGTAATAGCTTGCTGGTTGTGAGTATAGTAATCAGCCATAGATCTGTATCATTGGGCTACTAGCTGAAGTTGAAAGGCTATTATCATTGTGAATTTTAAGGGACGCATATCCATTCAACATTTGAATCCGAAACTTGATTCTTTCCCCTGTTTCCTATCTGCCAGCTTGTGTTGACTTTGAGTTTTGCCAGCTGAGAATAGTACTCCAGGACACTCCCACCTCATGCTGAAGTCTCCACGTTGATTTTATAGCTGGAGAATTAATGAATGAATATTTTTGGATTATTGATGTCGAGTCCCCTATCTACTTTGGAATTTTTGATACTTGACCAAGCTAGAAGAGGATATTTGAATTTTTGCTCAGTTCCTTGCCTTAGAAATTTGTTTTGTATTTGCTTGATCATCTCTTTGATTTTAAGGGGAAGAGGGAGAAAAGAAAGTGAGTAGATGGTAACATCTAGCAAGACAGATTTGACCATTTGAATTCTTCCCGCAAAACTAAAAATTTGATCTACATCTTGGCTATTGTGCTAGACCATGATTCAGTAATTTTTAAAGACGAAGAGGGAGGTCAAGACTCAAGATAGATTGAGGTAACTTTTATTTTATCTTGATTATTTCACTATTTACCAGAGTAGCAAACTTAAGAATATAATACGCAAAATTGAAGTTAGAATATTTTGTTCCTCCTCTCTTTTCCTTTCTTTTTAGCTTTTTCGAGAATTCTGCACAAATTTTCTCCCATGAGGATGAATAAGCTTGGGCGGAGAGTGGCTTCCTTTGTTGGACCTTTGGTAGCATCGAAAAGTGAAGTAGCCGGTTTGGGTCTGGGTATGAAGTGCTGGTATGGGGGTAACACGTTTTTTTCACCTTGGGTACATTCGTACAAAAATAAATAAAAAAATAAAAATAAAAAATATAGAAACTGTAGCCTAATAAATAAGAAATTAGAGACAATAACCACATGGTATGCATATAAAAAACAAAATAACCACAAAAATGAAAATATTATCTGAATGCCAAATGTCATAATAATCAAATTTTTCAAATGTAAGGTGCTGATCATAATTAATTACATCAAAATTAATATTCACAGCCATCTTGCTCTTCATCGAGAGCATCAATATCAACATCATGTGGTGCATAGTTTTTTTAATATTACCACTGCCGAGTACAAATTCCCTTGCACCTGATATCATTACAACTTTGTAATCAGGAAAAGCTGCAGAAAGGACATCAAAGGCTTCCTTATCCCTTTACTCATCTCCAAATACAGGAGCAACAATTCCTTTGTTTGCAATGTAGATGTTTATATATGATGCTGCAAGTTTGGCTCCAGCAATTCTAGTTTACACATGCCATTGATATGTTTAGAAGGACCAATCTCTCCTCAAAGTTCTCGCTTGCAGAAACAGAGCTATCAATATTCACCCCTAATGCAATTTCTTCTTCCCTTACAGAACAGAACCATCTCTGTAGATCCATGGCTTGTCCATTGAGGAAGGATTGCAGTGATATTTTACTCTTGAGAAGCTCTAGTAACAATACTCCAAAGTTTTTATTATATTATTTCGTGTTTTTATGATGACTTTTAAATAAAATATCAAAAAAAAATCTGATAACACATTGTAGACTGTGGGTACCCCTTGGGTACATCCAAAATATGTCTTGGACGTACCCAAGGAGTGTTGTACCCGTACCACATGCCGGGGACGTACCAGGTGGGGTTTGAGGCTTGGTGGGGAGGGGGTAGGGGTGTTGGCTATACCTAGTTTAAAAATTGTCCTCCATTTAGAGAAATCATATATGAGGTAATATGAATATAGTTGTCATGCAGTCGGATGACTACGGATGCCAGGTTGCATCTGTTGAAGGCCTTCTAAAAAACCATCATAGGGAGAGGACCCATATGTGGTGCACCCTATCTTTGCACAAATCACCGCGCCACGTCCACTTTGCCACTGGGCGAGTAAAAACACCACCAATGGATGCGGGACCAAATTCTTGACCTCCGACTTTGCACTTTGCCTTGCCACCTCATTGCCACCTCGGCGCCACGTGGACGATCCGCGTTAGTGAAGATATCGAAAAAAGTCGGTTTAATTGCATGGGACCAAGTGTTGTCCACTCGTCGCGCTTGTTGTTGTCCGGCTACCGCCATGCATTGAATGCTCACCCACCAAATGGCACGGTTAATGTGTGCGGGTAGGTTTATGGAGATGGTCACCGCCAAATCGGGCCATGGCATTTCGTGGGAAATGGAGAGGGAGCTCGTTGATCGGGTTTTCGCCTGTTGCATTTGCGAGCTCGAGCGACCATTTCGTGGTATCTTGCGACCCGGTGGGTGTGTGCGTTTTCTCCACTCTGGCCGACTTCGTCTCGGCATTGGCTCGGCTGCTAAGAAGATGAGAAGAAAAGGCGAGGTGAGAGGGTTCTCACTGTCGGGATGATCCTTAGTGTTTTTAAACACTTTGTACTACTATGGAAAGTTTGTTGTTTGCCATTCAGCAAAAGAAATTTGTTTTGTTACCCGTCTTATTTTATTTCTTCCAAGCTTAAAATCGTTGGTGTATTTGTCTTGTTTATGAGCCAACTCTGTATTTATCGAAAGCATTAATTTGTGGGTATAGTTGTGTTTAGAAGTTTTACAATTTTGCTTTACTACCTGCAGAAGTTTTACGATTTTGCTGTGCTGTTATGATATGGCTTTGGATTATTTGTTCTTGTAACTTCTTTTGACATGATTGTACTGTGTTTTGTTACTTAAAATGCCTTTACTTAAAATTTAAGGACAGTGTTTTGCATTGGTTGGTCCAGAGTTTTCTTGCTCCTCCAAAATGTCTTTCTTTTTCGGCTTTTTTTTGTTCTTCTTCTGGTGCTTTTTGGCCTTGTGTGGGTGGTGACGTTAAACAGTGATCGACTTTCGCAAACCACGGAACGCTAACGCCGTCGATCGTTGATAATGATGATGTACACAGCACATTCATGTGTAGTTATTTTCGTTGCACAGCCTGGATGGTATGTTGTTTTCGAGTGTTTCTTGTTTTCGGGATACAAATGAGTTATGTTATTATCTCTCACAATTTAGAAATTAACAATAAATTAACAATTTATGTAGATATCTCTTCTTCAAGTGATGAATTAGTTGAGATTTATTTTATTTTCAAAATGTGATCTCTCAATCTTAAAGGATATTATACCTGTTGTTGTGAAAATAGGCGTCAGGATACCTTTTCTCCTTCTTACGCTCTTAGAGTCTGGAGGCCTTGTTGCTAGATGTTTCATATTCATTGTTTTCTGATGATTTGTCTGCTATCATGTCCTTTGTTGCTTATTTTTTCCTTACGATGCCCATGTTTCAGTATATTGCAGGGATAAACAAATTACTCTGGCATTTCATTGTAAAAAAGAATACATATTTATTTCACATGTGCCCGCAAACAATGCTTATTACCCCATATGATGATGGTAGTAATTTTGTTGGTGATACAATTTTGCTAGATGTATTCACCGAAGTCTTCCTATGTAGTCTCTAAAGTTATATAGTGCAATAGTAATTTACTGCTTCACCTTAGTGTATCCAATTGTTGTCTTTACGTATCGATACCCAATACTAACTAAGATATTGAACATGTGCCCGCAAAACAATGCTTATTACCCCATATGATGATGGTAGTAATTTTGTTGGTGATACAATTTTGCTAGATGTATTCACCGAAGTCTTCCTATGTAGTCTCTAAAGTTATATAGTGCAATAGTAATTTCTGCTTCACCTTAGTGTATCCAATTGTTGTCTTTCTGTATCAGTACCCAATACTAACTAAGATATTGAACATGTGCCCGCAAACAATGCTTATTACCCCATATGATGATGGTAGTAATTTTGTTGGTAGTAATTTTGTTGGTGATACAATTTTGCTAGATGTATTCACCGAAGTCTTCCTATGTAGTCTCTAAAGTTATATAGTGCAATAGTAATTTCTGCTTCACCTCTTAGTGTATCCAATTGTTTTCTTTTTGTATCAGTACCCAATACTAACTAAGATATTGAACATGTGCCCGTAAACAATGCTTATTACCCCATATGATGATGGTAGTAATTTTTTTGGAAAGTCTTGAGAAATGACTTGTTGAAGTGATTGTAATAGATATGATGTGCATACAATGAAAATATTACTTAATGAATAGTTGACTGTATAGACTTGGTTTTTGTACACTTGTATATAAATTAATATATATTTTTAGTTCTATCAATGAATAAGAGAATATTGATCAATTTAAAAACTGTCTTATTCAACATTTCATGCTTCCATGTTTAATTAATAATGATACAATAGAAAACGGTTGGGTTGTATTAACTTCACATATCAACATTAAAGTACTTAGCAGCATTACCTCATCATTGGACTTAACAAATGTCTTTCTTTCTATGGAATTTTATAGTGTTTATTTTCAGTGTTTGCAGCAACAAATGTAATTTGTTTTCTGTTTTGGGTAGCAAAAATTATATGTTTTAGGTGGCAAAAATTATATGTTTTGGGATCTGAATGCATGTGGGAGATTGTTAGGCTACGTGATTTGCATGCTTGAGTGGGGAAAGGAACTGAATAAACTTTTACTACATCTGATTTGCATTACACACATTCGGCTTCCAAATTTCCTTCATCTCAGAGTTTCAGCAAAATGAACTTTTACTACAACTTCAATGAAGATATCTAGAAATTGTTTTTTTAGTGTTTGTATTTTTTGAAACAAGAGGAACTGAATAAACAGTATCTTGTTTAGTGCAAGTTAGAAACATATCAGTACCCAATTTTTTTAGTGTTTATATAGAAACAAGAGGAACTTTAATGAAGATATCTAGTAATTTCTGCTTCACCTCTTAGTGTATCCAATTGTTTTCTTTTTGTATCAGTACCCAATTGTTTTCTAAAAAACTTAGCAGCATTACCTCATCATTGGACTTAAAGTAATCTATTTTCTAATACCCAAGTACCCCTTTAAGCAATTTCTAGGTCTAATTATAGACAGATTTACAGGTCTACTTACCCCTTTAAGCAATTTCTAGGTCTAATTATAGGCATTACCACTCTCTGTTACTGCCATTTACATTGTTTTCTGTTGTAATTGCTCGCTTCTGTATTAGCGTTCTCTCGATCTTGAGTCTAAATGTTTGAAGTGTCTTCCATGGTTCATATATACATGTTGCTCCCAAGCGCATTCTTTGTAATGCATTGCACCGGTTGTAGTGCACCCTATCTTTGCACAGTCATTGCACCACGTCACTGCCACCTGGTCGAGTAAAAACACCACGCCATTCGCCGCGCCAGTTGTTGTCCTGGCTACCGCCATGCATTGAATGCTCACCCACCAGCCGTTAATGTGCGCGGGTAGGTTTATGGAGATGGTCACCGCCAAATCGGGCCATGGCATTTCGTGGGAAATGGAGAGGGAGCTCGTTCGATCAGGTTTTTACGCACTGTTGCATTTGCGAGCTCGAGCGACCATTTCATGGTATCTTGCAGACCGGTGGGTGTGTGCGTTTTCTCCACTCTGACCAAGAATTCGTCCTCGGCATTGGCTCGCCTGCTAAGAAGATGAGAAGAAAAGGCGAGAGGTGAGAGGGTTCTCACTCGGGGATGATCCTTAGTGTTTTTAAACACTTTGTACTATTAAAATAGTGAGCATAATCATGCGATATATTAACATAAGTTTAATTATATACATAGAACGATGGAAAGTATTCGATTACCTTTGCTAAATAGGGTGTAAAATAAAGAGCGTCATCATATTGATATATTAACATAAGTTCAATTGTATACATGGACGCCTGGAAAGTATTCTGATTACATACGCAAAATTAATATGAGTATTCTGATTACACCGCCAAATAGGGTGTAAAATATAGAGCATCATCATACTGATATATTAACATAAGTTTAATTGTATACATGGATGGCTGGAAAGTATTCTGATTACATACGCAAAATTTATATTGCACTATATAACTTTAGAGACTACATAGGAAGGCTTCGGTGAATACATCTAGCAAAATTGTATCACCAACAAAATTACTACCATCATCATATGGGGTAATAAGCATTGTTTGCGGGCACATGTTCAATATCTTAGTTAGTATAAGTAATATTGCCCTCTTTCTATATTGCTTTTGGATTTTCTTTTCCTGCCGATACAGTGTTCGATTGGCCAACTGAAAAGGGATTTAGAATCCCTTTTGACAGAGCATTTGGTTGCCCAACTGATAAAGGATCTGGTCCCCCTGCTGAAAAAGGATTTGGTTGTCCGCTTGAAAAGGGATTTGCACTGTTGTTGTGAGGAGGAGTTGGTTGCCACTATGCCAAGCTTGCATCCATGGTGGCATTGGAAATGAACTACTAGGACTTTGCTTGAACTTGTACAAAGTAAATGAGGTGATACATACCAAGATGGAACTGTACAAGAGTTATTCATAAGTGATGGAGGTGTTCCAATTTGAGCATAACCTGGAATTTGAATATTTAACATATCTTGAAAAATCCTTCGATTTTCATGATCAGTTGGAGAACTTACACGCATCCTCTTTTCGTATTCCCTTAATTGATTTGCAAGTTCCCTCTCCCTCTTCTCTTGCTCTTTCCTTTGTTGCTTGTGTGCCTTCTCAATCTCTTTCTGTTGCTCCTTAGCCTGCTTCTCCCTTTCTCTTTCAAGCTTCTCCGTGATCTTTTTTCTTTTGCTGCAAGTCTAGCAACCTTTTTTTCTTGTGCCACTTCTTTTTTCCGTAACTTTAGTTTTGCTTGTTCCTCCTTTTTTCTTTCCGCATCAACCAATAGCTCCATGTACTCAGGTGCAGTCAAAATCTGTGAATGCCTACTCAGTCTAATAGAACCATCTGATTTGTTTATGATCTCCCTTGGAAGTCGTAGAAAATGGGAAAGTAACGTACCGCGTCCATCTTGGATTTCAGTCTCTTCAGGGTGTTGAGGTTCATGTTGCATAACTTCTAAGTTAATTTCATTTTCTTGAGCATCCTCTTGAAATTTGACTTCGTCTTGTTCATCCTCATCTCCAACATCTGCATAGTAATGAATTATTGCTTCTTGTTCTAGTCCTTCAGGAAAGGAAGGCAGATTTAAGCTTTGATCTTCTGTGCTGGATGGTAGCTTGTAACCCAAGTTTTTCATGGCATCCTCTAACCATTGTGGCGGGTTAACTTGACTTGGAGGACAAATCATTGTTACTTACAAAATCAAGACCCTCCATATTGTTGATGATGTTACTTGGGTTTCCAAGAGCACCGTTTAGCTCCACTCCATGTGTTGCAGCTACTTCCATATCATCTCTAGAGTCAACATTTTGCATGAATTGAGTTTCAGGTACCACCTCTTCACTGTCATTTAATTCAGGATTTATTCGTTGAGATAGGCTCAAAATGTTTGTGGCACAAAGACATCAACAACTTCCTCACCTTGCATGTCAAATGCAGTGCCCCGCATGCCATGTCATTTAGGAGAGCATCATAATTCAATGGCCAAATACCAGTTCTTTTGAAACTCATGCCATTATGTTAGATGGTGTGCATGTGCCTTTTTAAGGCTCTACTTGCAAGCTCAGCAATGTCACTCCTTTTCACATCTGCACATTTGTTCTTTGCCATCCATTTGGACCTCTCAGCTCTAAAATATGTCTTGAAAGGGCTGAACACACTCACGTCAAGAGGTTGCAACTTATGACTAGTATGTGCTGGTAGTGTTATCAAATCAATGCCCAATTTGTTTGCCTCCTCCACATTTTGTAATGCTACATGGTTGCCATGGCCATCAAATATCAATAGGTGTCTATTATTTGGAGAAACACCGCCTGGGACTGAACGTGCAAAATGACATAGCCAATTTAAAAACAATTCCTTTGTCATCCATGCATTTGGATGTGCAACCATACATGCTCCAGGTTCACAATTTTTAATGTAATTCTTTATCATTCTCTTTCCCTTAAACAAATAAAATCCTGGGATTGACATACCTAACTGCATTGACACAACACAATATAGTGATCCACTCCCTACTCTTTGGTATTACCTTTGGGACATTACGATTGCCCCTCTTTGCAATTACACGAACTCCACAATTTCTTCCAGCCTGCAAACTAGTCTCATCACAATTCCAGATTTTATGAGCGCCGTATGAATAGGTTCCATAGCATTTGGCCAAATTATCATAAAATTTGGTTACTATTACAGGGCGCAAGTTTAAAGCTCTATCCCTGTCAAGTCCCTCGGCAATGTTCGGATTGCGAGTCCTGGATGACGTGTTCGAATCCACTCACCATGATTTACCAGGAAACCCATCTCTGAAGGGGTTTTGTCTTGTTTCACAAATCTGAGCAACATTTTCCTTTAGCTGCATTAACTCCAAGCCATGACCCATATCAGCCATTTCTTTGCACCATTCAACAATTTCCTCTTCTTCTTCTTCAATTAGAACTGTTGGAGGACCCCTCCTCTTTGTGTGGGTGAGACCATTTAGCCAATAGTGTAATGATGTGAGTGGAATGGAATACTTCTTTCTTCTGCTTGCTCTAATCGAGAACCCATTAAACTCAACATCATCTATCGCCTTTTCCATATCTTTTTTGTCCAACCTCTGGACGACACTAAGCTTCTTTGTTGCAGATGTTCTTTGAACTGAGACAATGGGTGGGTTTCTACATTCTGGTTCATTACCAGTTGGTGCTGAATTATCCTCTTCATCACTTAAATTATGCGATAATTGTACACCTCTCACTTTTGGCCTCCTTGATCTTCTAGCAAGAATAGCACATTTTCTCATGGTGTAAATGAAATACGATTCACAAAAGATGAAAGATGATTGTTGGAAAAGAAACTATAAATATACCAAAAATGAATGCTGGAATATGCTAGAATATGAATGATTTTGTTTAATTTTTAGGAATTTCTCCACTTGTAGTTTTCATTATGACAATGTTGTATAGTTCAACAATGTTGTATATTGCATTTCAGAATTCACTATATTGTTCGTTAGAAATATGGAAGGGAAAATTTATAATGAAAACATTAACGGCTGGTGGGTGAGCATTCAATGCATGGCGGTAGCCCGGACAACAACTGCCGCGGCGAGTGGACAACACTTGGTCCCATGCAATTAAACCAACTTTTTCGATATCTCCACAAACGCGGATCGTCCACGTGGCGCTGAGGTGGCGGTGCAATGTTGGAGGTCAAGAATTTGGTGCTGCATCCATTGGTGGTGTTTTTACTCTATAAATTTTCCCTTCCATATTTCTAACGATTGGTAACAGCTTAGCTTTAAACTCTATAAATTTTCCCTTCCAAAAGATACAGATTGAAATTTTGAGAAATTGGGATAAAACATATATTTCTTTTGAAACCTGCAATTATAGTGTTTTTACTCGCCCAGGCGGCAGTGACGTGGCGCGGTGACTGTGCAAAGATATGGTGCACCACAACCGGGTCCTCTCCCCTAGTTGTTAAAGCTAAGTTGTCGTTAGAAATATGGAAGGCATATATTTATAATGAAAACATTAACGGCTGGTGGGTGAGCATTGCTAGGGGATAAGCACCGGTTGTGGTGCAGGGTCCAATAATGGAGACAGTTTTTAAATTGGTCAATATTATCTTATTCATTGATAGAATTTAAAATTTTCCTTCCATATTTCTAACGAGAACTTGACAAACTACTGTATTCGTCGGACTCTTCCTATGTAGTTTTTAAAGTTATGTTTTCAATATAAAATTTTCACATATGATCATAATACTTTCCAAATTTCTATGTATACAATAAAACTTATGCTAATATCACAGTGATGATTGGAAAAAATACTTTTCAACTGGAGAATGAGATATCTGGAAAAAATGAACAATACAGTGAATTCAGAAATGCAATATACAACACTGCTGGACTATAGAACGCTGTTGTGGTCATATTCCGACAGAGTTGTATATTCCAGTAGTGTTGTATTTAAAGTTATGTTTTCAATATAAATTTTGCACATGTAATTAGAATACTTTCCATCTTTTTATGTATACAATTAAACTTATGCCTATATAGCAGTGATGACTATACACTAGAGAAGAAGAATATATGTTCCCAAAGAAGTGTATTTGCTGTTTGCACGCACTGTCATGGCATATACATTTATTAAGAGTTCTCAAAAAGCAAAGGTTCTTTACTATTAGCTTTATACGAAATATACTGCACTTGTTACTTGCCAGTTAAATGTATCACTGTCCAGTTGAATATTTCCTTCATCCATAATGGTTTTACCAGCATTATTGTAGCCATACAACTCCTCACAATTTGTAAGAGGGAAGAAATATATGTTTTATCCCAATTTCTCAAAATTTAAGTCTGTATCTTTTGGAAGGGAAAATTTATAGAGTTTAAAGCTAAGCTGTTACCAATCGTTAGAAATATGGAAGGGAAAATTTATAGAGTAAAAACACCACCAATGGATGCAGCACCAAATTCTTGACCTCCAACATTGCACCGCCACCTCACTGCCACCTTCAAATATATGTTTTATCCCAATTTCTCAAAATTTCAGTCTGTATCTTTTGGAAGGGAAAATTTATAGAGTTTAAAGCTAAGCTGTTACCAATCGTTAGAAATATGGAAGGGAAAATTTATAGAGTAAAAACACCACCAATGGATGCAGCACCAAATTCTTGACCTCCAACATTGCACAGCCACCTCACTGCCACCTTCAAATATATGTTTTATCCCAATTTCTCAAAATTTCAGTCTGTAGTTTTTGGTAGTGCATGGCAGAACAGAGTATCAATTGCAACAAAAACGCTCAATAGTTGGACCTTTGCACTTGTCCTAGTTGGTTATAAACATCATATTTAACATGCCTTTTGCAAAAAATGGCTAACAGGTTTATAGCTTGTGAACTATTTGCTTTAAAACCAGTCAATACAACTCTGCTGCAATATGCAAACACTGAAAAAATAAATAGAGGGCTTGAATTATGAAATAGTTTGTAATTCATAAGTGTCTTACCTGAACTGCACTGCTCCTCACTTCTTCAACTTTGAGAGATGAAAACTGCATGAACAAATGGAATTGTAATCCATCCTCCAACTTTTATTCTATCATCCTAAATTCTGATTGGTTGATGTTAGTTGACATGGATTCACTATGATAGTTCAATCAAATGGCTGAGATTTATTGGGATTTAATCCAATGGATAATATTTTAGTTGGTCATTTTTATTATTTTATGCAGCTGGTTACACAATTTATTGTTCATATGGTACTGAGTTTTTAAACACTGTGAAAGGTGAGACTGACCATAATTTCATTTATTGTTATGCAGGTGTTTACTTGGGATTGAAGACTCTTACATCAAATCTAGTGCATTATATTTGAGATCTGGTTTGGAAAGTCTTGAGAAATGACTTGTTGAAGTGACTGTAATAGATATGATGTACATACAATGAAAATATTACTTAATGAATAGTTATTTGTATAGACTTGGTTTTTGTACACTTTTGTATATAAATTAATATATATTTTTAGTTCTATCAATGAATAAGAGAATATTGACCAATTTAAAAGCTGTCTTATTCAACATTTCATGCTTCCATGTTTAATTAATAATGATACAATAGAAAAACAGATTGGGTTGTATTAACTTCACATATCATTCAAAATATGTTATTAAAAAGGTGAATGTCTTTTCACCTACTATCTCCACTAATGGACC
>CM031237.1:1031463980-1031510589 GCA_018340775.1 Taxus wallichiana var. yunnanensis
TTGAAGATTCAGAAATCCTCATCTTTCTTGGCGCAGGATTTGGAGGCTCTCTCTTCATCACAAGTCCAGTAACACTTGCCTTAAAGCGTGTTATGATCGGCATGGAGCTGCTCTCAACGTCATCTCTTCCCACACATTCGAACAACTTAAGTTACCTAAGAATGTGGTGTCACCTCCGCCTTTCGCCCTTCGATCATTTAACGATCAGCTAGCAATCACTCTCAGGAACCGTGGGTCTTACCCATCCGAGTAGGTAAAAAGCTGCTCCATGAACTCTTCTATATTGTCGAAGGAAAATTCCACTATAACATGATCCTTGGACGCTCCTGGGTTCGCGCAATGCATTGTGTCCCATCCACCCTCCATCGATGCCTAAAATATCAATATGAGGGCAAAATCTACACCCATCCAGGAGATCCTTTTCCTTCTGCGCAATGCGACATGACCACAAGGTCTGCCCCTTTAAAAGAAAATGCATCTTCTCCAGATGGGGCTTCATCTTCTTCCATACCTGCAACCAAACTACCAGATTTGCGAAATCTGGAAGAGACATTGCAGCGTTTCTCACTAGGAGAGCTTCCTCTCTTTTCTTTCGATGCCCATCTCAAACCTAATGAGTATGGTAGACCCGACAAGCAACCTGAATATCAATCAGGGTCTCGATGCGCACGTATCGTACCATTGGTTTGCCCAATCAACAGACCAATTTCATCTACGGTGGTCTTGATACACCTCATTATTGTCCGGATTCTCCTCCTAGAGCCAAACCTTACCTAACAGGGTTTGATTATCTACAGAATCCCACGTTTGCAAAAACTTATCTATATCGATGCGCGTGGAAAGGTTTTGGCCTTGGAAAATATGAACAAGGTATACATGACCTCAAATCCATTCCTACTCTCATGCCACACCAAAAGTTTGGTTTGGGATTTAAACCCATTTCAAAAGCCACTGTCACTATTCTTGATGAGCCTCTTCCTACTGAAGAACCATCTTCCCCCACCAAATCCGAAGCATCACTTGATGTGGACGATGACATTTCCATCCCACCTAACTTTTTTTTTTTTTTTTTTTGATCAATACCATTTCCTTGGGACCTTTAGTCTATGAGACTAACAATCGGTCTGCTTCTATACCATTAATCTTCCCTGAGATAGTTGGAGACGACTCTCCTACTATCAACACTATCCACTGTGCGGATGACGACTGCCTCACCTATCTAGGGTTGCGGAGGATTCATACCTTCCCAAGACTATTCCTTCGACCACGTCTGCCCTTCTCAACGAAGCCACTATTGACCTTAATATAGGGACTTCAAGACCTCGCATCATTAAGGTCGCCAATCCCATAATCCACAGAATTAGGGGACTTTTTCACAGCTTTTCTTTCCAAAATCGCTGCCTTTGCTTGGTCATATGAAGATATGCGAGAGCTCGATCCCATATTGTGGTCCACAATATCGTTACCCTTCCCAACATCAAACCGCTTAAGCAAAATTGCGTAAAATGCACCCTAGAGTAGCCCTTCTTGTTAAAGAAGAATTACAACGCTTGCTCTCGGCTAGCTTCATCCAACCCATCGATTATCCGCAATGGGTGTCGATGTAGTACCCCGATGTGCTAAGTGCTTTACCGGGAAGATTCGAATTTGTACCGACTTCCGGATCTTAATCTTGCCTCATCGCCCAAAGGATGATTTTCCTCTTCCTAATATCGACCAACTCGTAGATTTAATCAAGGGGTCATGAGATGCTTTCTCTTATGGATGGTTTCTCTGGATATAATCAAATCCTCATCGCACTGCAGACCAGCAAAGATAAGACTTCCTTCATAACTCCTCGGGGGACCTTTGCTATCGTGGTCATGCCCTTCGGTCTTAAGAACGCATGAGCAACTTATCAACGAAAGCAATGACCTACATCTTCCATGATCTTTTACACAAAATCAGTAGGATTACGCTGACGATCTCCTCGCAAATCCAAACGCTGCCAGAGCATCTTTTCATCCTTGCACTCTCTTTGAGAGGCTTATCCGCTTGTCTTCATCTAAATCCATCTAAATGCGTGTTCAAGGCGTCCTCACCGTAAACTTTAGGGTTTATCATTTCCATGGCGGGTATTGAAGTGGACCCACTTAAAAATAAAAGCCATCCTTGAGATGCCTCTCCCTGCCTAACTTAAAGCGACTCAGCATGGTGATCTCCAAGGACGTCTTGTCAATCAGCGTCGTTTTATCTCCCAATTGTTTGGACCATTGCATCGACCTTTTCACCATCTTCTCCGTAAGAATGTTCATTTCAAATGGGATGAGCATTGCCAAAAGGCCTTTGATGATCTCAAAGCTTATCTTCTTTCTCCGCCCGTGCTTACACTCCACGCGAGGGGAGCCTTTCTATCTTTATATCTCTCTGTGGATCGACCATGCTCGGGAGCCATGATTTCGTGATCGGGACACTTGTGGTAAAGAACAAGCTGTCTATATTACATCTGATGCCGCACCCTCCGTACATGAGTATGAGACACGCTATTCTCGGGGCTGAAAAACTATGTTGCGCTCTCTTCTTTGCAACTTCTAAGCTTCGTCATTATCTTCTTAATCACAAAACTTACATCGTCACAAATGTCAATCCCCTCAAGACAATTCATGCAAAGCCTTATCACAATGATCGCATCACTCGTTGGCTTATGCTCATGACAGAATTTGACCTCGAGTTTATCCCAGCAAAGGCTATCAGGGTCGTGTTAGCAGTATCAACTAGCTAGTGCTCCTCTTCCCACACTCAAGACCCTTGCTCAATTCCCGATGAATTTATTCAACAAATCGATTTTGGTCTATCTCCATTTAAAGTAAAGCTCTTCTTTGATGGATCCAAATGCCAACGAGGGGAGGTGCGGGTTTCGTGATGATTCCTCCTTGGGTACGCCTATCCCACGCAGCACACAAATTGAACTTTGAGTGCACCAATAATATGGCCAGTCTGGCTCTTGTCTTAGGACTTCAAATGCCATTAATCTCTTGCGCTCGTCAGATTGACATCTTTGGTGATTCTGAACTCATCGTTAATCAGGTCACGGGTGTCTATCAATGCAAGAATGATATCCTTCAAAAATATCGCGACATTGTTCTTGCCCAACTCCAATCTTTCGATAAGTTCACCATCCAATCCATTCCTCGTACTGCAAATCGATTCGCGGATACCATGGCCTCATTAGCATCCCTTATCCCGCCTTTTACTGAAGACTCGCGTCTTTATGTGGCTGTGCAACGATTAGATCAACCATCTTATCTTCAACAGCTAACTTCGATCAATGCTGTCATAACCCATACTCAGGATGAGTGGTATCAACAGATAGTTGATTATCTATCTCATTCGGTGCTTCCTCCAGATCTGACTTCCAATGGTAGAAGGTCTTTTGTCCAACGCTAATCGCATTTATTCTATCCTAGCGGGATTCTTTACAAACGCTAAGCTTTGATGGTATTTTTAGCTTGATGCCTCAAAACCCATGAATCATCTAAAGCTATTCGGGAGGTCCATGACGGTGTCATGGGTGGACATTTTAGTGGTTTAGCCGTGGCTAAGCGCATCTTACGTTGGGATATTATTGGCCTTCTCTTAATCAAGATTGTTGTGAATACACTAAGAAATGCGTCAAGTGTCAAGAATATTCCAATCTCACGCACGTCCCTAGTCAGGGCTTTGCTGACTGCGCGGCGGATTTGTGGCCTTTTTCACAATGGGGCCTTGATCTTATTGGTCTCATCAATCCCCGTTCTTCACAGCGTCATCATTCTATCATTACTGCCACTGAGTACTTTACTAAGTGGGTAGAAATTTATCCTCTTTCTTCAACAAAGGCTAAACCCATAGTTGATTTTGTCTATCAACACATCATTTGTCGCTTTGCGTTCCACACAAGCTCATCACAGATAATGGTAAATCCTTCAAGAACGTCGATTTGCAAAATCTCTGCAACACTTTCAATATCAAGCTCAGTTTCTCTTCTCCATACTATCCTCAAGCTAATGGTCAGGCCGAAGCTTCCAATAAAACTTTGCGTAATATCCTCGCAAAGGTAACTAGTCAAAATTGGTAGGGATTGGCATCTACATATCCCTTTCGCTCTCTGGGCTTATCGGACTAGCATTCGTACTCCTACTGGTGCTACTCCCTTCTCTCTCGTCTATGGGTCTGAGGCCGTCCTTCCTTTGGAGGTCCAAATCCCATCTCTCCGTGTTTCTCTCAGAGAATTTGTCTCTGATGAGGATTATCGTCAAAATCGTCTAGCTCAACTTGAATTATTAGATGAGCGGCGTCTCAACGCTCTTGAGCATCATCAAGTCTATCTCGAAGCGTGTCAAAGCGTGCTTCTGAACAAGCATGTGCAACACCGTGACTTCAAAATTGGTGACCTTGTTCTTAAGGAAAATCAAAATGTCACTACACTCGAAAGGAGTCAACGTGGTAAGTTTGCTCCCAACTGGATGGGTCCCTACATTATCACTCATAAATATGGGTCTGGGGCTTATCGTTTGTCTTCCATGGATGGTATCCCTGAAGCAGAACCTCTTAATGCCTTGCATTTACGGCCCTTCTATTGTTAAAATCTCTCTTACACAAATCTAGTCCATGAACTCGAGATCTTCCATCTGTCCTAATAACCAGTCATCTACTTTCGTGGTGATTTGAAATTGTGTGGTTCTCCGCCTATTGCCTCGTTTACCTTAAATATGAGTATCGCGGCTCTACTCATTGCACGTTTCTTTTGGATATGTTCCTCCTCATGGTAGGAATACCTTAATCACCACTTCATCTGTCCCAAGTACTTATCTTAATCGGATCTGCTCTGGGCATGAGTACATGTTCTTCCATGTTCTCCTCCCTTCATCCGATCTATCTAGGTCTAAACTTCGCCTTCTTCCAAAGAGTTTCAAAAAAAAAAAAAAAAAAAAAAAAAAAGATGCTATCCAAAAAGATAGACTGATCCCTCGAAGGACAGCTATCCATACATTGTCAAGTGAATCAAAAAGCAAATAGACCATACCCTCGAAGGATGGCTATCATACAAATTTCAAAATACAGATCAGCTCCTTGAAGGACGGCTGTTTCTCAAAGAAATATTCAAGGCTTCTTGTAATCAATCAGCCTTCCAGATCGGATTTATACACTTGTTAGCATCGATTTGAAAGACTTCCCAGCATCGATCGATCTGTCCATATCAAGCAAACTTCCCACATTGATCGGGCTTGCTTTTCTCTAAATCATGAAGTGAGATTTTAGACCTTTGTCGATCATATGGAGAATCTATTTTCCTATCATGGACATGTATTCTGTCCCTTGTAGGTTCCGACAAGATACTTACTTTCTTTTCTTTCCATTTCTATCCTAGATCCGGTTTGACTAGTTAGTGTCAGTTTATTTTAATCTTATATAGGGCCTTATATGCTTAGGTCTTTGGTTTCTTATCCGGATCTTCTCTATGGTCGGTTGGAAGTCCGACTTATCATTTCCCTTCTTTTCGAAGTGTCTTCTCTTCTAAGTCACGGTTATTCTCGCTTTCATCTTTTGCTCTTACAATAAGCATTCTCCATTTCTTTGTCTTGCATCCTGTTGAATTGACATTTCACATGTTAATTCAATCAAAATCTATCTTCTATCAACATTCCTCTTATCTATCAAAACATCTATCTTTATTCATTTCTCATTAAAATTACATCCATCTATACATCAAACGCATCTATCTATCTATCCATCAAAATATTTAAAAGCTATGTCTATCCAAGATACTTCCCATCATCTATCAAAATTAAATCAATCTATCTCATCACATCCATCTATCATCTATCGATCTATATCTATCCAATCATATCTATTCTATCCACATATCAATCTATCTCATCACATCCATCTATCATCTATCGATCTATATCTATCCAATCACATCTATTCTATCCACATTTCAATCTATCTCATCACATCCATCTATCATCTATCAATCTATATCTATCCAATCACATCTATTCTATCCACATTTCAATCTATCTAATCACATCTATTTCTATCATCTATCAGTCTATATCTATCCAATCACATCTATCTATATCCATCTATCCATGTATATCAAAACCAAAAAGTATAAGTACAATTGTATGCCAAATCATATGATGAATCTATATATATACATGTGTGTTTATACAAAAATGGGTGGCTTTCCATCAAGCCATCTATACAATGCCTTCCAATCGAGGCTACATCACTATACAAATGCAAAAGTCTATCAAAACTCTATATAGTAAAATCCGAAGCATGGAGGACACTATCTCCTCCACCCTCCTCTCCACTGGTGTCTCCTCTCCCCGACCGCCACCGATCGAGCTCGATGCACTTTCTGCTTTGGAGGTCTCGGCCCACCTCGATCTCTCCCGGTTGCTCCCTCCTTTGAGGCTCCACTGCAGCTCATTTAACAGCCGTCCTGCTCGGCTCCTCCTCGCCCCATACCGAGGCACATCCTGGGCATGCTTTGCGCTAGGGCATCCTCATAATATCTCACCTCGGCAGGAGGCGAGACTGCGTACGCTAAGGCTCACGCAGGTGCTCGTAACGAGGCATGCCGTGCCGCTCTTTGGCGCATAACCGGTGGCGCCCCTCCTGGAAGTCGTGCCACTCGTGTGCGGACTTCGATGTGGCACTGTCTCCCATACTTGGCCTGAGGGCCTCCTTATGCCGAAAATAGCGGTCCACAGTGCTTTGGATCATCGCCATCTCGCTCTCGCGAGCGGTGTCTCTCTCGCATCGGGAATCCTCTCTCTGCCAAGGCCCTAATCTCCTCTAGAGCTACGATGTGTCTCGTACCTCCAGTGGCATGCTCTCCTCTAACTCGAGTAAAGCTAGCTATATCCTCCTCCTCCCAAAGATCTATCGAGGCGGGAGATGTCGTGGAAGCTCTGTGTCATACCATGCTGCGTAGCCCTCATCCACCCCCGCGTCATCATCACTATCTATGGAGGGTGGAGCCTCTCTCAGTGGGTCTGCCGGGATCAAAATCGGCAGCTCTGTCTCTCTGCCATCCCGCCTATATGGTGTGTATGTGGCAAATTGTCTGTATGCATGTACTAGACCAAATCGCCTCGATTCGCATGAATGGGACTCGCTCCCACATATCTCGGTCTCGCGACCTCGACCACCCGACTAGTCTCCCGATCTACTGCAAGTGGGCATCTGACCAACCCATATCGGAAATGCCCGATATGGCCTCCAGATAACCTGATCTGGTGTAAGCGTCCTGAAACGCTCAGAGTACCACTCGGCTGATCTGCCTGTATCTCCTGCGGCCATGTCAGCCCGCCATCTCCGAAATCCATAATCCACACCCCCCACTGCTGCTGGCATCCATGGAAGCCCGGATGGCCTAATCACTGCTATGTGCTCGTACGCCCAAAGAATGGAGCACAAAGGCGACATCGATCCTGTCCACTCAAGAGGTAGTGTACATCCATAGCTCATAATAAATCTGAGCTATCAGGGCATCAGCGAAAGCAAAAATCTGTCTATACTGCAAGATGTCGCACACGCACTTAGCGAAGATGAATGGGAATCTCCCACCTCCACTGAGTCCCAAGAGCAAAATAAGATATGGCCATCCCGATCGTGGCTATCCGCCGTGCTCCGAGGGCTATCTCTGCTGTCTTTGTGGAGGATATCCTCACTGCCCCAGATACTATCTCCGCATCATCTGCTCTGTCTCTGTACAACCGCACCAGGGCCCTCTGCTGCTGCTCTCGGGTGTGATCTCACCGGGTCCCAGTAATCGTGTCGGAGGATCTCAGTATACATCCTCATGGGTGATAGTCATCTCACCAGTCCTAAACCAAAATGTGCACGCAGTGTGGCTTTGTCCCACCGTCGCACCAATGCTCGCATAAGCTCCACATCCGTGGCACTCGTTATAATATCTAAAGCCCCGAGCCCGGCCACTCTAAATGCCGCGGTCTGCATCCGTCTGTCATCGGGCGGATCGCTCTAATAGCTCCGGATGGCATCCTCATGTGAAGGGTCTCTCGTGCCTCGCATCCACGACATCAAAAGCATAATTAGTCTCTTACTTTCATAAATCACATCTTCCCCAAATCATACAAATCAATGAACTTCCATCACTGGCTATCCGATTTGATAAAATCGGCGTCGTTCTCATTTTAATCGGCCACGATTCAAACGATCAGCCGACGCCGATTATACCAATCGGCGCCGACTTCCTGGCCAGACGTGAACCAGACCCTGGCCTCATATCCATCCAAATAAAAATCAAAAAAAAAAAAAAAAAAAAAAAAAAAAAAATAATAATAATAATATAACGAAGGGGTTCAAGAATGGTCACTTACCCCAGGTCGTGTCCTCCTGCGCTTCTGTCCGCTCCCAGAGGCTTCCATTGCGTTCAAATCTATCTCTGTCGGAATCAATCGTCACGTTGAAAATTAATCGTTCACGTTTTCCGTTCGCATATTTATATGCGTCTGGATTGGTCGGCGCCGATTTTTTGGGTCGACGCCGCTTTTTGTAGTAAATCGCCGAATTCGTTTGATCGCCGCCATTTTTTTCACATTTGCCATAGTGTTGATACTTGGCTTTCTCATCTATCTGATCATTGTTGTGTGCTAAATCTTGTCTTTTGGCACATCTTTTCGATATCGTCATCTATTTCGAGTTTGTTCCCTTTGCGTGGAGCACTCGCTTTTTGTTTAGCCGCTTAGAGTTACGCGGGTCTGTAGGCACTAACGCGTCGTCGACTTATGTACCGCCTAGTTGTCCCTACCAATGTGAGTTCCTTAGGTTCTGCCCTTTTGTTTATTTTTAATGCATCCTCAATGATCAGCTCTACTCCAGCTATCCAACTGGGGCATCCTGCATTTTTCATCTACCTCTTTCAAACTCGGGATCATCTGTTTTATCATCCATCCCATCCCTAGTTTGAGGGGGAGTCACATCACCACAATTCTTCCCTTCTTCCATCCCTTTGTTTTTGTCTCATAACCTTGCTTATCGCAAGTTACTTAACAAAAAGGGGCAAAATGTAGACACCTAAAATTGGTTACTCAATTTAGTGTCCCTCTTACCCATTTACGTGCTTAGGTAACCTGGAGCACGTTTGCGTCACCAACTATCCCCTTGGGATATTATCCAATCTGTGATTTAATCACCTATCTCTAAATTTAATTCATCCCATCACATCTTACCCATGAGTAATTAAGTATTAAATATTTAATTACGCTTCTTCCCATGCATCTTAATCACTTATCCACCCCAAATTTATTCTACCCATGTATCACATCTATTTTTAATCTTCCCTAAGCGGGATATTTTCCCGTAGTCGGGATGAGTCTTATTTTTCTCGAATCGATCATTTTTAGCCATCTCGGGAGTCTTCTCCGCGATCGGCGCCGACCCATATGGTCGGCGCCGATTTTCTAGGAGCGGCGCCGATTATAAAAGCAAGTCCAGAACTCAGTTCTAAGGGCGGAAAAATCGAACCGAAAGAGATCGGAGCAAGAGCGAAAAAGCGAACAAGCGAAAAAAGGAGCACTTGCACACGAACAGAGAGCGAGAGAGATACAGTCTGAGAGATCTTCAGCATCAAGTGTATCAAATTAGGGCAGATCCTGTCCGAATCAATCTCGAGAGGAGCAATTACTCTGTCCACCCGTCATATCGACATCGCACCACCATCTATCATCTGGTGACTCTGCTTCGATTCTCGCCAACTTCGGCTCATCCAAAGCAGACCACATTCGTCTTTCTAATTCCCGAATCTTATCGCATGGTCTGACGAGTCGATCTGATCTTCGCCTCGATCGGCCGACGATTCAACCGGTCGACGCGATCGAGTCTCGATCGGCGCCGACCAGATCAATCGACGCCTTGATTTTAAAAAGCGACGCCTTGATTTTCTCTGCTGCAGATAGGTAAAGGATACGGGTAACACAAATCACTTTTATTTCATAGTTCCCACTGTTTTCTGTATCGCTCATCATGCTTGCTTTAGATTACTTGTCTTATTACTGCAATCAGAAAATCTAGTCTTTATTTACATCTTTTATCATGTATGCTTCCTTTCTTTATTGAAAACGTGGACTGACATCCGCCGAGGAAGCTTATCGCTTCTCGGACCCGCTTCTCGGGCAGTCCACTAAAATATCTTTTAACGTGGTCTTTTTCTGTCAAGCATCGGTGTTTTACAGGTTATTCGGATCTATTGTGCGGGTGCTTGTGTGCGCCCGTCTTATCTACATTGGCTTCCTCATCCATCTACATCTTCATCAGGTATCAATTTCATTGGAGTTTTTCAGGGTTTTTGTGTTTAGTTTGGTACATTAACTTGGACAGGTAACAAGCACGAAATTCTTGATCTACATTCTTCCTATCGATTTGGAGGGCTATGGCTTTAAGTGATATGGGTTGTTTTATCCTATCGATCCCCTTTTAAGCTGGACTTAGTTATCTAACAAAATTATCATTATTCCTAGGTACCATGGGTATCATCACATACATACATGCAGAAGAAGGAAAATTATAAGTAAAGAAACATACACTTTAGAAACATCTAATACACAATATCCCCAAAATCATCATCTATATATATCTCGAATGAGTTTTAATACATCGACAAAATGATATATATATATATATATATGGCTCTTGCCCATCTACAAAATAAGTCAAACACCTTCATGCCCTATGGGTGTCTCTAGATACTTTGGGCCAATGGGGCCATCTTTGTAGCTCGGGATGTGGAGGATAGGGAATTTTTCATAGATCGGGCATTGGAGGCCTCTCCATATGCTCTTTCTAGGTGTGCCTCCAATAAAGTGATCCTCTCTGTTACTCTCCATGCATCTAATCGGCAAGATGTTTGTTATTGAACTAGGTTTTTATATTCCTAGATTAAGACTTGTAGCATCACATATATGTTATCAGCGACTGCAAAACACCTGTGGATCCCTATATCTCTGTAGTTTCTGGATACCTCTCCAATAAGATAAAATATTTACACTAAATCTCTTGGCGACAATGGTGCTACTAGATCCACCATCACCGTAGTTTCCTACATATCCATTATTGGATCTAGGATCTCATAGTGGGAACTTTATATCATGGAACATCACTCCCGCACCATCCACTCTGTCAACCAAAAAATGACATACGTTACTTACAATATCAATATAACATAAACCCATTTCTTAAGACACATAAAAATAACACAACATCATGACACAAATACTTGACTTCTTATGCCTCTCCACGATAGTCTCATTACCTCCGCAACAACCCAATACCTCCTCCTCATCATCACGATGAGGTCTCACCTACGTAATGCACCCACACTTGCCTTAGGGCACTAATATCATGTCCCCTTTATGCTTTGGTGTCAGCCTCTAGCTTAAATACACAACCTTACAAACCATGATCAGTGTCAAGTAGCATCCTCTTGGTTTTGCATCTTATTCTCTCTCATCCATAGTGTCGAATACCCCATTAGTCCTTATTTAGTGCTAGGATCGACTCCACTTGTGCCTAACTTATGAACCTCTATGAGTGGATCCTCCATCGATCCCTTCTCTAAACCACTTATGACTAGGATCTTTGGTGTTCCCTAAGCATCCCATCCATACATGCACTTCCTCCAACCATGTGCACTTGTTACTTATATCATACGGGGTCGTAATGTTGGGACCTTCACCTCTACTCATGTAGCCTTTCTAGCATTATGACATTAGTAGGGTGGTTTCACCAAAGGTGTTGGTCACCCAAATTTCCATAAGACCCTCATCATCATGTGGCTCTCGACCCAATAAACGTAATGCCACCCCACCTTGGTGATGGCCTCTAGGTATTTTTTCCTAGGCCAATCGGGCTAGTGATGCACATTCCTTATATAGGGATTCCATGTAACATCAACTGAACCTACCTATGTTAATGGATGGAATGTTATAATTTCTCTCACTTTCAGCCGTAGTGCCCACTGAATCACTCTTCGAGCATATGCCACTACTACAATTGGTGTCCTATTGACGTATACATTATTAACCTCTCATATATCCAAGCAAAGAAATAATATGACGGATCCCATGAACCTCTAAACTCTGTTTGACCCTTTACAAATCATGCACCAACTATACCCATATGGTGGTGACCCAGCTTAATAATACCACATGATCTTCAACATCTCTACATATTGTGATAAAAATAATGGGATGGATCCATCTTCTTTGTGGTACACTATCCATGTAACAACCATTCCCATAATTTTTTTCCAAATAACTGAAATCTTTGTGACCTACTTTGTCTTTAAGTAAGACACATATAATACTCTCATCATACATCCCACTCTTGGTAGCCCATATGGATAATGCTCTCTTCACTACAACATTTGTACTCAAATTACTATACATACGGGTCCCTCTAATGAACATCCTCAAAGGTCAATTCCATCTCCATGGTCTCATGTACTATCCACCACCAAAAGTTGTTACATCTAATATCCCATGTGGCTAAAAATATTTGTAATTGATATGAATACAACTATATCCTAGGCATGTGCACAATGCCCTCAAATCCACAACCTTGTAATTGGGTCACATTTTCCTAGGTCACCCAAAATCAAACCACTAAGCCAAGATGCATACACACTCCTCCATAAGAAGATCCTACGCTTTTCTTGCAAGCACAAAATGACAAAAAATAATCATTAGAAGTCTGCAACCACCACATCGAGCTCCAATTGCTTTCCCAACCAATGCACAATAACTATATATTCACCAAATCCCATAGAAAGGTGAAATTGGAACTATTTAGGGAGTAAATTTGTAAAAATAATGTAATAAAGGGGAATGTTTACATGTTATAACTCTCTGTTAGCATGTTTAGCAAGTGGATTGCATCGGTATTCATGGTAGAACATGTAGTTTTTATAGGAGATTATTCCATTATTGTTCACAACTTCCTTTGTTAACTCCCGATCATGTTGTATATATTGTTTTGAATTGATGAATAAATCAAATTTTCTTTATTCACATATCAAGATGTTGTTGTGTATATTCCCTTATACAATCCAACCTGACCTTTAAAAATTGAGTAAGATACCCCAATACTATTGATATCTCTAACTCCTTAACATCTCTAAGCAAGTTGCTATTGAATTTTTCTATGATTTTATTTAGAAAATCCATGCTAACCTATATTTGAAGATTGATTTCCCCAAAATAATGTGACTATTGGTCTCCTCCTTGTCAAAAATATAAGAGTAGAATTCCATAGCTATATATATCTCTTGTTTTTGAAATAATTCTACCCAATCCATACTCTAAAATATAGTACACAATGATTAGTAATTGTTAAGCCGGTTTAGAGATTGATCCAACTATAAAATCAGGCTAATGACAATACATATCAAAATAATTCAAAATATATACTTGGTGTAATTTAGCCCATTGATCCTTTGAGTACATTTGTTGAAGCCAATGCATCCATTGAGTTTCCAAAATGTAGTTTGGAAATGCCAAAATATGTTATATGTGCATTCATATCATCCCCTAATATAAAATTATTGGGTTTAAGGTAACAATAAATCACTTACTCAAAGCAATAATGATGTAGGTATTCCATTCCATGTGCTACCTCAATTTATAATCTTAATATGTCACTCAAACTTAGTCTACATTCATATTCTCCTCGATGTTACAACCATCTATCCAAACTTCCATTTTACATGAATGGGAGAACTATTGATTTGAAATTAATGTTGGAACATGCTGAAATGATTTTGATCACATTGTGGTGCCTAACCCTTTTTAGCACATTGCATTCTCTACTAAAACTTTGGTTACAATTTTCAGCTTGCAAATTGAAAACTTTAACAGCAATATTTATACCATTCAGAATCCCTCTATAAATATATGCAAAACTACCAACTATAACAAACCGGTATCACTAAAACCATGATTTATATCTATAATTTTATCATAGGAAATAATTCTTAGTCCTAGGTTGAGGAAAAGGTCGAAATGGTCTCACTAGTAAGTATCCTTCTATAGGAATTTACTAACAATAAAAAGGACATGGTGAAAATTGTGATGCCAATCAAAATAGGTACCATTACCTTTTTGGAGATTGATAGTTTTTGTGTTTTGAATAGGAGCATGTCTGTAATTTTATCCATGTGACACTAAGACTAGGAATCCCCATAACTCCATACTCATCAAGTGTAATAAAACTCCTCCTTCGAAAACTATCATGTTAACTTATTTGAAGAGAGATTGATATGTTGAAGCATTTTCATGTCTTTGAAAGCTATAAGAATTGTAACTAATAAATTATTTTTAGAACGATTAATGTCCTGAATATTTTCCAAACTTGTTAGTGATGTTGGTATTGATCCTTCAAATGTATTTGAAGAAATATTCAAATATTGTAAAAATTTTCATCTTGTTCATGTATTTAGAATCTCACCTAAGAAGTGATTGACATGTTGAAAGAAAAATAAACTGAGAGGGGGTTGAATTAGTCATTCAAAACATTTAATTCATTTAACTTAACATTCATATATCACATTAATCATCCATTCAACATTCATGAACCATGTGTGCTTATTGATATTTGCAACATCAATCACAAGATCATGAAACAAAGTACACAACACAAGTACACCATATGTAAGTGGGAAACTCTAAAGGGAAGAAACCACTAAATCTATACTTATATTACACAAAGAAAATATATTTAGTGAAGCACCAACTTCACAAGGAGCACCTACCCCTATTTTAGTAGAGCACCAAACCTACAAGGAGAAATAATCCCTAATTTAGTGAAACACCCACTCCAAAAAGAGGATAAATCTTCCCAAGATGACTAGACACCAATTAATCCACCTAATGATGATGATCTATGATTTTTTTCTACCACATATCATGGATATCTCTAATTCAACTCACACATTCACCTAGCTCGCTCTTTCTTCCTCTTTCACACCTTGTCTTGGCTTGAAACTCTTGTAAACATTCCCTCAACTAGTAATAAACATGCAAAAAACATCCTCATTTTTTAAATAATTCATTAGAATGTCCTTCACACTCTTATTCATGTCACACTTTTCCCTCTCAGAGCATTTTTTACCCGTGCAAGACTAGCCCACAAATAGACTCAAAACTTCACTTTTATAAGCTTTTCATACCATAAACCCAAATTAGGTCAGTACTTAATGAATAATTCGACCAATTCATAGTAATAAAATTCAAATACATTCATTACAACATTCACATATGACCCATATAGGTCGGGCATGCCTAAAACCATCCATCTTGTACCAAAAAGCCTCAAAACCCAATCACTTTCAAGAGAAAAATCCAATACCACCAAAACCATAATTATTAAATCTCTAAAAATGACAACACATGTGTAATATTACATTTAAAAATCATCCATGGTCTAAAATTTTCTTGGACCAATCAAATATTTCATGATATGGGCCCATAGGCTCATGTTCTTCACCAAACAGCTTGTTTCCAACACCCTATGTTTATCTTTCATCCTGTAGATCAATCCAAATCACCTCAACTATGGAGTGTGACAACTATATGGAATTCTCATGACTTTTAAATAACATATATACAAGTTATAGCTCATTAACCAAACTATGTTTTCAAAGCACAACAACTTTACTATTTAACGAATCATGTTGCCTAGGAATTTGTTTTGTAAACTCAACTAGTTTGCACCCTTTCTACCACTTTAAAAACTTCCAAATACCTTGAAAAGGAAAAAAATCCATCCCTCTTTACTTTCACTTGAAATAAAGCATCAACCAATCCATTTCATGCCTCAACAAACTCAATCTTTCATCCTGAGAAAACTTGTCCTAAAATCCAACATACCTTCTTCTTCACAAATTGACCTAAAAGAGTAAATAAAGTAACTCATCAAGTAAAAACCATACATAAATGGAAATATATCTTAATCCTATTTCCATTATATATTTTAACTCCTTCCAATATATGTGGAAGGCATTTAAACAAGACAAATCTCTGCAAGTTGTTCCTTATGCCTTCTAGGTCTCAAGAGTTGGGCATGGGATCAACATACTCCATCACACCAAAACACACTTCCACACTCAAAAATCATGGAAAATACTTATATGATTTCTAAACACTCTTCAACCTTCATCAATCTTGAACAACTCAAAATCATCAACTTACCTCTTGTATCCACTTAGCACCCTACTAGAACAAACATTCTTCAAACTTAAACCTCAAAGAACATGTCATAAATTTTTCATAGCATCTAAAAACACAAGTTTCATATACCATTATAAATATATTTAAACCATGATCACAACACAACTTTAATGGATTCCTAACTCCTCTTGTAGCTCCTACAATGTCAATTTTACCACAAACTACTCTCTAAACTGCCCCCAAACACTAGTCTTCATAAATAGGGCACACTTTGCACTTTTTCACCCCAAAAATGACTGAATCCTTCATGAAAATATATAAAAACTCAGGGATTAAACCATTTTAAATTTAATTCAACTTCTTTGGATAACTCTACCAAAACCAAACTTCTTCGAAAAAAACACATTCAGTAGGGCCCACCTATGCTCAAAAGCTCTAATACACCTTTTTGAAAATATTGTAGAGTCCTATACAAAAAAATCATAAATTTTACAAAACCAATCAAAAAAGACTCTATATACTCACTTTTCTCCAAGCTACTCTTAGATAGGGTTTAACTATAGTTTCAAACCAACTTACCTTCTTAACGATTGTTCATAAAAACATGACAATAAAACCACATCATTATTATTTTAAACCTTCATAAATGACCTAAGAATATATTCTAAATATTTCAAGTCCCAATTAAAATCACACAATTCATAACGAGCATCAAAAGGTCCACTTTCTCTTTAAAAACACATTGAAACTTAGTTCGTTTTTCCAAAACTTACATATCTTGAAATTTTCATTACAGAATGACCTAAAAATTTTCATGAAGCATCATGAAAACATCATACAACTTTCCATATTCACCATTGAGCTCAAATATTCTTTAAACTCTCTATCCATTAATATGTACCTATGTCCAAATGTATTTTTCTCACTTGTTTGCTTCCCAAGGACCCCAAATATGAAACATACCTCTGATTTATAACCTAAAACTCACCATACACCTCAGTAAACTTCCTCCATACTATTACCATGATCCACCATGACTGATTTGGTCCAAATCTCATACCTCTACCTCATTCTCATTCCATGGCTAAAACAATCCTAAAATGACTTGACTCAATCATGAAACCTCATGAACTGACCATAATGACATCATGTAAACCCATATACATATGTAACACATCTCTATGACCATGTATGACCTCATGAAAACATCCAACCAACTCAAGAGAGCTCAAACATGACTTAGCTCATTCGACCATGCACCAGGACCTCCTAGAACACACAAACATGGAAACTACCAATCAACCTTCATGTTTGACACCTGAATAACACCTCATGGAGACTCATATGAACTCATGACACCATTTTACATCAATGGATTTAAGATCAATGATAACACTAACACACATTGGCTCAAAATATCCCCTTTGTCATTGATGACAACCAACTTCAGAAATATTGATGGCAACCAATAAGACCAACACACACATGACCTCTTTTCCATGTTTTGATACTTCTTTTCCCCTTTGACATCTATGAAAAATTATATAATAACAATACTACATGGAAATTGAAAAACACGTAATGAAACAATGCAAAAATTGACTTACATGTTATAATAGCTCCCCTATGACTATATTCTCTTTTCGACCTCAAAATAGCATATAACGATTCATAGACCTATAGTGATCCTAAACTAGGCTCCCCTTAAGTGATGGCCACCTTTTTATACTTAAATCATGTAATACTTTCCTACTAGGTCGTGTTTCATGCTCAAATCACCATTTTTCCTTTAAACTAGAACATGACAAGCTTTAGGACCACTTGTCCCTAAACATCAATCTCAATTGCATTCTTGACAAAATTTGGAAAGATTTAGAGACAAAAGTATCTCATGAATTCATTCCTTATGAATCCCCATGTGTTTATACTCACTATATATTACTTAACAATAAAAAATTGAATTAATACCTTGTTTGAGTGTCTTGATCGTATGTTTGCATTTTTATCATAGTCCTTAATCATTATTATAGAGATCTATTTCCTTCTTAAGCATGATATCAACCTTGATTTATTCAAAACCATGTTTAACTCTAAGATATCATCATCCACTATTTCTCATCTTCTTGACATCTTAAAGAACCTTGAATACTCACCTCTTAACAAGTCCGACACCCCCTCCGTTGGTGTGTTATTTTGGACATGTAAATTTTTTTTTTCAACTTCAAACAATACTTTTTTGACTATGCATGACTGATTACCAACTCAAACGTGGAGTTCTTTATCTTTTCTAATCATCCTTTTGGATCATTTTCCCACAGGGTTCATTAGCTAGGAAATATACTAGCACATGAGTTCATATTGAGGTAATTAAAATTAATAAAAGTAAATTAAATATATTGGTAGACATGAGTGGGTGAAATGGTTTAAAATTATTAATATTTTGAATCAAGTATTAGAGGTAGGTTATAGAGGTGGGCCAAGGAAATGGATGATTAATAATATAAAATGAAACATTTGAACCTTAGTTTTTATAACTAAATACCTTCAAATTGTAATTTAAGGAGTGTGGTCATAAAGTTAAATTATAATCTCTTTTTGAATAAAGAAATCTCAACTAAGATATTCTTAACCAATAAATAATAAGATGGTAGAAAACTAGATTGAGTATGCTTTTCAACGCAAGTGATATTATTTCACCATCTTAATTACTTAAATAACTATTGATAAATTATTAAAGGTTAACATTTATAAGGTGATTGGTAATAGGTATTGAATGGTTTCAAACTATATTTTGTAGAAAATGCATACTAAAAAATTGAGTGAGAAATATAATATATTTTTTTGTTCATATATTACGGTAGAAATAAAAGGGGTAAATAAAATTGTCGGGAAAAATGGTTAAATAAGGTACATGGAAAAAATAGGGGTATTTTAATTCTAAAAATATAATGGGAGGGGGTATCATCAATTGAATAATTAGATGTATAAAATAGAATTAATGGTATTATTTAACACCCTTCAACGAATGTGTTATACCATACTTTTACTAAGTGAACCCCTGTTCCTTTTCAACTTTGTTTGAATTCTTCAATGATTGTAAAATTAGATTATAGATCTCCCTTATATAATAGCTTCAAACTAATTTTTTTCTCTACTATAGGACTTTTACTTTACCACTGACATCCTTTTGGAGTATACAAAACTTATTTCTTGTTGTCAAATTTACAAAGCATACAACTCTATATATTTTTCTTAGACCATGAGATATCCTTCTTAAGAACCGATTAGACCACTTTTATAGAGGTCTCAAACTTATGGTTTCTTTATCACAGGTCATCAAAGTTCAAACATGGCATTAGAAATTAGTTATATTTACTCCTGCTACATATTTGTCTTCTTATTGTATGAGTTACTTCATGCTTTGTAGATCATATTTCAAGCTTATATCTCTAACTGAGCAACTGAGCTCTCTTAGTTCTACCCATTTTAAAATATGTAAACATACTTCATGAAGAAAATTATCCTCATTTAAACTTCATGGTTCTTTTACCACCCTTCAAGGCTTAACTTTGGTCATACATGATCTGATAAACCCTCTTGACATAATGTGCTTATGTATGAAACGCCATTTAAAACTTTGAATACCCACTTTATTCCTCTTGAGACCAACTATTCACAGTTAAGAAGACAAAAAATAAATTATCCCTATCTTGTCCAAACTATCCTTAACCCCACAATGTTCTTCTAATCCTTGGAGATCTTCTAGCTTCACATTGATACACTATTTTGAGTCATCCATAACCCATGCACCTTATAGGGAACAAAAAACACCATCTTTACTTTTATTGATGAGCTTTGTACATACTTTGAAGCTTGAAGAGCACTATACGAGGCTCGGGAGCATAAATCAATTTCATTTAAACTTACTTTGAGATATTACAAGTACCTAATCTAAACCAAACCCTAAGAAGGGTTTTAGAGAAACATGGGAGGTCAAATTCTTCCACAAGATGATAAAATTTTACTTTTAAATCCACACACACCATCCATAGATATATCTCCTATTAATATAAGTGACTAGCTTACCATTTAGACTCCACCATGAAACAATCTTGCTAAATCCTTTGACATTGTCTCAAACTTGTTTCTGAAGCACATTAATTCAACCTTCATGCCTTGAGTCATGGTTTTAACCTTAGATTCCAAAACCCTAACCATGTTCACACCTTTGAAGACCTTGATACAAGATACCAAATTCTAGCAAAAAAATCATAAACTACGGACCTTTTGGACTTATTTTACAACTCCATAAAGACCTATATACTCTTCCCATACTAGTCTAGATCCTCAATCTTCATTATACATCTTCATATTGCATTATTATAACTGTATCCATTCATATTAGGTCCATATGACCCTTACACAAAGCACTGCGGAATATTGAGATAAGACCCCGAGATACAACACCTTAACAACACACACAATAATCATGTAGTTCTCCATTTCAGTTCCTGAACTCCTATTTCATTTCAAAAGCAAGATAAATATCCTCAACCATATATAGAGAACATCTTGGCTTTACTTTGTAATCTCTTTTAGAATACCAAGATCAGAAACACAACTTGTGTAATTTTACATGATTTTGACTAGTAGTTAAGCATCATATAGAGTATAGACATCGTCTACTAATCATGGAATATGAGAAAGCTTCTTTTTCTCCATAAAATACCACCTCAAACCTTTAACAAATCAACGAGATAACTTAGAACTCTACCACCTTAAGTAATGGGTTGTTCAAGACTTTGATGTCATAATCAAGCTCCTTCAGTTCATGTCATATGAACTCAAATTCCAATCATTTCGGACATAGCACAACCTCAAGTAATTTTGTCACCTTATCCAAAACTTGTATCTCAACTTTTTTAAAATCACAACATCCCTTTGAGATATTTCTTAGCATCTTATATATATATATATATATATATATATATATATATATATATATATATATATATATATATATATATATATATATATATATATTATATATATATATATATATATATATATATATATATATATATATATATAACTTCATAGTTCTCTTGACACCTATTTCTTCTTCAAAGTGTCTCCAAGGTTATAATACCAACACCATATCCATTTAACAAGCTAAGAAACCTTTCATTTTGCTTATACATTCTAATAAGACGTTAAGACTCAAAAGTTAAGCCTCCTAAAAGTCATGAAATCAGACTATAAATATGACACATACAATGAACTCATAAGGATTATCAAATTATTCATAGGCTAACAACACCACTGAGACACTTCCTTGAACACAATTTTTGGAACACATACTTGCCTTGACAATCAAAATCTTTTCATGATGAAGAACAAATCTTTCGTGACCTAGAGATATAAACATACTAACACAAACCTATCATGGTACTTAAAATACTAAGAAGATTGATATTAGAGCTTAGACATAGAACATAGACCCATTTGACTAGGATATGATGCACACACGGACCTTAAACACCTTTTGAAGACACTCAAGAATTCAAACACATTGGTTGACACCTTAGCTTTTATGCAATCTTCTTAGAGTAAAACATGACCTTATGATTTAATAAGTGTATAACACACAAAAATTACCTTTAATAGACTTAAGAAACTCATCATTGACCTTATTTCATGAATTAGAGACAAGAGAATACATACGTAATCATAAGCATAGATTTAGACATATTCTTTTGAATACAAAATCATTGACACAATTTCAACACCTCTAAGACATAATAAAACTCCCAAAATCAAAATAGTCAAGATTTACTCAAGCTAAGCCACTTTGACATAGAATAGATCTTGTGATTGAGTTCATAGAAAAATTAACAACTCAACATACTTTCACATGATTCAACTTATTATGAATGGCTCCATGATGCCTAATGGAGACACCCAACACACTTGTAGTTTACCTAGCAAGGTAAAACATCCATGCTCTCATAGAATTTGACACCAAGGTATTCCATTAACTTTATCAACTTATCCACCTTCTCTTCTCTCTTACTCTTCTTGGGGACTTGATGGGTAGACAATTAAAATTCTTGAGGTTCAACAAGAGAAAACATACCTTCATGAGAAACACGATCGTGCCATGACTAGTACCAAAAAAATTAGGATCACTTTTCATCTTTTTGAGTTCATCATTCATTTTCAAATGTGTGTAGTCTTGAAATCATCCTTCCTTTTGTAGGTATTCATTTTGGCTCTACAATATCTTGCAATGTGACCAAATTTTTACATTTGAAACAAACAGAGAACTCTACCTTTAGAAGCATCATTCCTTTGTTTAGAACCCTTTTGATGACAATATCTAGCTACATGCCCAATTTGATTGTAACTATAACACACAACTCCATGCTTCTTATCATTCTTCCAAATCTAATTAGGAGACTCATGATGAAATTTTTTTGCAATATGACCCTTATTGTGAAAACTATAACATATAATATCTCATAATGATAAGAATGATTATTTCAACCATTGCTCCATGGAAATGCATTCTTAACAAACCTCCTACAGTCTCTAGCTCTATGACCAAAATTATTGCAAGAGTAACACACACCATTGAAATTACTTGTAGATTTCATTACATTAGGTTTCCTAATAACCTTCTTGAGATATTTAGCATCCTTCATAGCTTTGGTAGCATCACTAGGTTCATCTTTGTTCACTTCATGCTTCTCTAGAATGTTCTTCTTTGTAGCCAAGACCAGATTTGTCATTTGTAGCTCTTTGGTTCTCCAACATGTCATTTAGGGATTTTGAACTTTCTATAACTTTTCATAGGTCTTCAACTTACTATGTTCCTGCTCCAAATATTATTTTAAGGATCTCAACTCATCTTCATACCTGTTGCAATCTTCTTCTTTGACCTTTAGGGTTTTAGACAAATTCTCCATTTGTGACTCCAAAACCTGAATGGCTTGACTATGCTCATCTTTCATGCACTTGATATGACCTTTGAAGCCATCAATAAATGACTGAGATACTTCATTCTTCCTTCTGATGGATGATTCAACATTTGATGGTTTACCCATGGCTTTGTACTTCAATATAATCTCCTTAAAGTGATTAAACTTGTTTCTCAAGGACCTGCTCTAATACCAATTGTTGGAAGCATAATGAAATGAGAGAGGGTGGTGAATCATTTATTCACAACATTTACTTCAATTTGAATTAACATTCATATATCACATTAACTATCCTTTCAACATTCATGAACCATTGTGTGCTTATTAAGATTTTCAACATCAATCACAAGAGCATGAATTAAAGTACAACAAGAACACCGTATGTAAGTTGGAAACCCTCGGGGAAGAAAACCCACTTTGAATCTCACTTATATTACCAAAAATAAAATATATTTAGTGAAGCACCAAATTCACAAGGAGCACTAACCCTTAATTTAGTAGAGCATCAACCTTACGAAGAGCACCAACCCATAATTTAGTGAAGCACCCACTCCACAAGGAGGCTACAACCCTCCAAGATGACCAAGCACTAACTCATCCACCTAATGATGATGATATTTGATTTTTTTTTCCACAACTGATGGAGATCTCTAATTCAGCTCACACATTCACCTTCAAACCCTCATTCACCTTATTCACTCTTTCTTCCTCTTTCACACCTTGTCTTGGATTAAAACTCTAACGCACATACCCTCAATCATTATTCAACCTATAAAACTCATCCTAAGGTCTAAAATAATTCATTATAATATCCTTCATACTAGTAGGTAGGTTGCACTTTTCCTCTCAAAGAACTTTTCACCCATGCAATACTAGCTAACAAATGGACTGAAAATTTCACTTTTATATGTTTCTCATCTCATAAACCCAAAGGATGTTAGTCCTTCATGAATAATTCGACCAATAAATCAATATAACATTGAAATACATTCATTACAACATTCACATATGACCCATATAGGTCAGACATGCCCAAAATCATCCATCTTGCTCTAAAAAGCCTCAAAACCCCATCACTAGGATGAGAAAAATCCACTAACACCAAAACCATCATTATTAAATCTCTAAAAATCACCACACATGTCTAATATTAAATTTAAACATCATCCATGATCTCACATTTTCTTGGACCAATCAAATATTTCATAATATGGGCCCATATGCTCATATCCTTCACCAAACAATTGTTTCCAGCACCCTATTTTTACCTTTGGGAATCTAGACCACTCAAAATCAACTCAACTATTAGATGTGACCACACAATGGAATAAAAAATACATTTACATCACATTTATCTAATTTATATATTATGAAACAACCATGTTTTCAAACCATGACAAATTTACTCTTCACTAAATCATATTGCCTAGAAACCGTTTTGCAAACTCAAATATTTTCCACCCTTAATGCAAATTTGAGACCTATAAATTCCTTAAATATGAACAAAATCCATCTCTCTTAACTTTCCAGGTGATAGCAATCATTAATCAATCTATTTCATGCCAAAACTAACTCAATCTTTTAGCCTGAGCAAACATGTCCTAAAATCCAAGATATACCTTTTTCTTCACAAATAGACTGAAATATACATTAAATAAACTCACCAAGAAATAATAGATACATCACTAGAAATATATTTGAATCATATTTCTATAAAATATTGTAACTCCTTCCAAATCCAAATGGAAGGACTTTAACCAATCCAATCTCTGCAAGCTTCTCCTTATGTCTTCTAGGTCTCACGAATTGGACATGGGCTCAACATACTCCATCACTTAAAAACACACTTCCAAACTCAACCAAAACATGGAAAATCCTTATAAATTATTTATAATCACTCAAAAACCTTCACCAATCTTGAACAACTCAGAATCTTAAACTTACCTCTTGCACCCACATAACACCCTTCTAGAACAAACATCCTTCAAAATTGACCCTCGAATAACAATTCATACCTTTTGCATATCATATAAAAAACACAAGTTTGATATACCATTGGAAATATATCTGAACCATGATCACAACACAACTTAAATGGAGTCTTACCTCCTCTAGCATCTCCCGAAATGTAAATTTATCACAAGTTACTCCAAACTGCCTCAAAAACAAGTATTCATAAATAGGGCACGCTTTGCAATTTTTAACCACAAAATGACTTGAAACCTTCATTAACATCTATAAAAAATCAGGGGATAATTTTTTTTAAAATTTAATTCATACCTTCTTTGGATAACTTTACCACAAACAAAACTTCTTTATAGAGCCCACTTATGATCACAAGCTCTAATTCACCTTTCTATAAATATGGGAGAGTCCTCTACAACATAAAATCATAAATTTTGAAAAAAGAATCAAAACATACTCTATATACTAACTTTTCTCCAAGCTACTCTTAGCTAGGGTTTCAAACCAACTTACCTTCTTAACGATCATTCATAAAAATATGACAATAAAACCACATAATTTTCTTTTGTGAAACCCTCATAACCCGACCTAATAAGCTATTCCAAAATCTCGGGTATCCATGCAAATCATACAATTCATAACAAGCATTAGAAGGTTCACTTTTACTTTTAAAACACATTAAAACTTACCTGATTTTGATAAAACTTGCATATCTTGAAATTATCATTATAGAATGACCAAAAATTGTCATGAGGCATCATGAAAACATCCTCCAACTATCCATATTTACCATGTATCTCATATGTTCCTACAACTCTTTAGCCATTAAGACTTACCTATGTTAATACACTTGCTTACTTCCTAAGGACCCTAAATATGCAAAATACCTTTGAGTTATGACCTAAAACGCACCATACACCTCAAGTAAACTACCACCATGATTCTACCATGCTCCACCATGACTGATTAGGTCTAAATCTCATACCTCTACCTCATTTTGTTTGTTCTAAGGATAGAAACAAGTGTGGAATGACCTGACTCAACCATGAAACCTCACGACATGACTATACTAACCTCATTCAGACCATAGAAATGTGTATCATGTCTCTATAATCTTGCATGATATCATGACAACATCCAACCAACTCAAGAGATCTCAATCAATGAATTATCTCACTAGACCATGCACCAGGACCTCCTAGAATGCACAAAACATGAACACTACCAATCAACTATCATGTTTGACACATGAATAAAACCTCATGGAGAATCATATGTCCTCATGACACCATTTTACATCAATGGATTTGGCATCAATGATAACACTAATGAAAATGGCCAACGTGAGAGACACATCTATTGCTTGGATCATTTTCATTTTGCTCAGTTCTAAAAGATAACATTGCAATGAATTGGTGGAAATGTTGAAATAAAACTGGAGATTTTGAAGGCCTATGAATTCGAGAGGTGTATTTCCTCTTAGCTTGTTGTAATACAATTCCATCTTCTCTAAATTTATGCATCTCCATAAACTTGTAGGTTTGTCCTCCGAGAGTTGATTTTGATCAAAAAGAAGTTGTCTAAGTTGTGGAAGATCACCAAGATTGTTAGGAATGTTCCTTGAAAGCATGTTTTCAGGTGAGAAATAAAAACCCAAGTGTTTTAACCTAACCCAAACTTAGTGGAATTTCTCCATCTAAATTATTTTTGTGGAGGTCTAATCATTTAAGATTTGGGAGTTATCGAGTGTATATGAGATGGATCCATTGAAACCATTGTCATATAAACCTAATAATGTCAACTTCGTGAGGTTGCCAATGTCGCTTGGTAAGTTGCCTTGAAAGTTATTAGAGATCAACGTAAAAAACAAAATTTGGCTTGAAGGAAGCTAACTGATGAGGGAAATACGTCAGTGAGATCATTAATAGACAAATCTATATGTTATAAATAAGAGAAATTAGTCAAGGTTGTTAGAATAGAAAAGTCGTTACTTTTTCTCACAAGCTGATTTTTCCATAAATGGATCTTGTGAAGGTAACACAATTTAGCAAACTCCAAGTGCACTATACATGCACTCTTATTGTTAATCTCTAAGAGAAGAAGTTCTAGGAGTGTGCAATTAAAGAGGGAGTTTGGGATTTCTCCAATGAGTTGGTTTCCCCATAAAAAAAGATGTTGCAACTCTGAAACTTCACCAAGGTGGGACGGAATGGTGCTCACTCACGTTTTTATTAGACGGTGTGAGAACATGAAAAGAGTGAAATCCTCCTAAAGTGGAGATAATGAGTCCTTCCAATTTATTAAAATATAGTTTGATCTTTCCCAATCGAAAAGTCATTCCCGATTGAGGTAGAATTTGACCATAGAAGTTATTTATAAGAAAAAGTAGTTTAAGGAAAGAGAGATTCCCCAAGAAAGGGGAGATCTGCCAACTAAATCCATATGGGTTACACCGAGGAAACCATCGTTTTCTACAAGAAGAGAAGATAACTCCTGTCCAATTCTAGGTGTTTTGAATGGGAGATAAATCCTACAGAGAATTAAATGGGTAAACACATTCTTCCGCAATAAGATGGTAATTACCTTACTATACATTTTGGTCAGACCTAGAAAAGCATATTCTCTATCAAGAAACATCATAAAATTAAAAGGTCCGTAAATTTTAAGGGCCCTATAAAAAACCATTGAAAATAGTAGGCAAATTTTGAAAAACCACTTTCAAAAGTAAGGTGAATCTTAGGAAAAATTATATTTCATGGGGATGGTCAATTTTTAGAAATTTGAGTGACAAAGGTTGATGATACAAAAGCAACAAAAGGATTCATGATATTGGCCGATAACATCAAGAATGTTATCAGTGGATGGTAGAATTAACTATGCTAACGACCAGTAGCATTCAATACACTATCATCTAGTATATCTATAATGTTGTCAACCAAGAGTATGAATGATAAATACCGACCGATTGCATGTAGGATGTTATTGGTTGGTAGCATCTTGTATAATACCGGTTGGAAACATTCAACGTGTTATTAGCCGATAGCATAAAAAAGTTTTACCAACTGCAAACATCCTAGATGCTATCAGCTAGTAACATGTTTTATGCTTTCATCGGATGGGATTTACAATGCTACCATCCGCGGTAGTGTTTTGACCTTTATCAGATGGTAGCATTCAAAATTTTACCAACCGGTTGCAATTTTAATGTTATCGGTTGGTTTAATCTCTTCATTTATCTATATAGTCATTGAACCTATTCATTTTTCACTTTACAAAGATATCAAGAAAACAATAAATTCATCTCCAAGATTCCAAAAACATCATCTGCAAACCAGAAATTTCATTTCCAAATGTCTAAAAAATAGGAATTTACATATCTCCAAATAGGAAAGTTATCTCCGAGTCCAAAAGGAACACCTAACGTATAATCCATTTTTACAAAAATACCAAGAAGGAAGAGCATTTCCAAAGTACGGGAGCCACCTCAAATCTGTAAGTTTTCTTATAAGAACCTTTCATTTCCTCAAATATAAAAATCCTATGAGATCCCAATTCATTCTCACAATGGATTAATGCCTCAAGTTTCATAGGGCTAGTTTATATGCCTTAATTTCTAACCGATACTAAAACACTCAACAACCTTCTATCAACCTATGACAGTTCCTCTTGTACTTTTTCCATTTAACTCCCATCACACACACTATCCTTTGGAACTTCACTCATGAAATTCATTGTTTGACAAGATTACCACACAAATATGTGGATCCTGTTTCAACAAAGTCCATTTTATTTGATGAATATATTAAGTATTTGGAGTCTCATTACCAATTATCCATTGATGCAAATGCTACTTGTAAGTAAATAAGTTTACTGTAAGTAAATAAGTTTCAAGTAATCATATTATTTTTATATCATTTTCTAATATTATGATTTTTATTTTATCTTATTTAATATTGATAAAATGTATCCTACATTTACAGTTCCCAAAATCCCTCGAAAAGGGAATTTACCTCAAGAATTTCAATAAAAAAATTACAAGGTATGGTGTAACTTTTCCAAGCCATAATCATATTGCAGGGTAGATATACTGAGATATTCCCTTTTGGGCCCTTACATATATCATGCACACCCTCAGTGAATAAAAATATGATTAGTGCAATTTCTTATCCTCACGGATAATAACTCACCTAAGCAACATTAATGTGAATGATATTGTTACCATTTTTTCTAAAAAAAATTCTTGTTTGTATTATGAATCTCTATTAAATTTACACTGCAATCCTATTCCTATCTATCTTCACACTAAGCTTGCGAGTTATGTCTTTAAAAATTGAACGACAAGAAGTCAATCTCATCTCCCAAATTTATGATTATTTTCTTCTTAATCATTATCTTTAAAGTTCCTAATATTTTATAAACTATGTTTGAAATTAATGTCTAGTTCACTATTGAATGATAATAGAGAATAGGCTACAAGCAATTTGTAAGTAGAAGAGAGGATGCCATAAGAGGGCATTTACCACCAAATTTAGGAGATTCAATTAGTATGTATGAATATCAAAATACTAAAGACAACACTTGGTCCACTCCACAAATAAGGTCTTATCATGTGAAACGGGTGAGGAGTTCAATAACTCCTCGTCCATTGACACTTCCATCGTGTTGTTAATTCCAATCTTACGAATACTTCTATATTCCATTATGTTAATTTTTTATATAATTTCTTCTAAATTTAAATAACTTTTTTACATTGGTTTGGTGTAGCACCTCCAGAGCCCAAGTTTATATCATCGTGCTTATCTTGTGCCCAATAAAAATTACATATAAATATGATGAAACATAGGATGAATATATCTTTGATACAACATATGTATCTCATTTATGTTTTAATTTTAATTAACTTTTATTTTGTTATACACTATTTTATTTAAAATTAAGAAATTGATAAATTAAAATTATTAATTATTAATTACATGTAGATCAACAATTCCAATGACTAATCCCATTCCCAAATCACCACAATAAATACAATAGGCACCATCTATATCCTAGATGCATTCCCGCAAATATGTAATGTTTTTAAATCATATATGATATGTAATTTTCTATTATTCCCTTCTTATTTATGTTTGTCATTTCAATTTTTCATGTTTTCTACAATCGATTGTTGCAGTGCCTCCTCCTCCAATTCAAAATACATATGATTATTTGAGGAAAAAGATGTCAACACTACCATCGCCACAAAAAAATCTCAGGACAAGGGGTAATGGGAAACATATCTCATTTAATTCTCCAACTTCAAGCAGGGGAACCTTTAATTTTGGAGCTAAGTTTCCAACATTTTCTTTGGGAAATGTTACTAGTGCACGTGGATTTTCTATTTTGAATGAGATTGATTTGGATGAGGAATATCTTGGCATTGAAAGTGGCAACGAGGATCAGCCCCATGGAACTTTCAATACACAAGATATGATTCATGGGATAAGGCAGGTTTCTCCAGTGAGAGAACAACATTCAAACACACCTTCTCTTGGAGAAACTACCTTGAATGATGATGAAAAACTAGTTTTTCACTTAATAGTCTTTTGGCTAATAATTGTCTAGCCACGGTGAATGATATTTTATCTAAGGATATATAAATATTAAGATTGTGGGAGTTTAGGGGAAAAATTTATTAAATAAATTAATTCCCAATTTAACAACCACTCCCAAAGACATTTATTATATTCTTCAGTTCAAAATGAACCAACTAAGCTTGATATTTTTTTGCATCAAGTTGTTTTTGGAAGTGTGTCTTATATTAATACTTATAATGATGATGTATTAGATATTATATTAAATAGAATAGAGAAGTTGCATGAAGAAGAACAAACATATCATAATATGTGGTTAAGAGACAAGGGCCTTGTTATTGTAAATACAGAAAGGGATAAGGCATTGGTAAGTTTTAAATAATTTTCAAATATGATTTACAATTTTTTTTTAAATTTATTGATTATTTTTATTTTAAAATGCAATTGAAGTACCAAAAGAAGAATGAGGCTCTGATGGTCGATGTCCATTTGAAAAGTGCAAGAAAATTTTTTAGTTGAAACAATTGAATTGAAGCAAAAAATTGTTACTTAAACAAGAAAAATAATACTTTAAGAGGGATAATAAAGGAAAATGGAATGGATTCTTAAATATTGTTGAAAAAGAAAAGCGAGGAGGATTCAATGTTACTTATCAATGGTGAAGTAGCAAATTCAAACATCAAATACTTTCAAATATCAATGGAGTTATGAAGGATATGGTTGAGTTGGGTGTTTTAAAAAAGGTTCTAGCATAGAGGACTCGAAACACAAATGAAAGAACCTACTTCTTAAGAATGTAGCTGCTAAGTTGAAATTGTGAAAATTGTCATTTGAAACACTTGTTGTAATTTGTAAAACAATTTAATATTCGAATTTAAATATATACTTTTCTTGTAATTTTTATCTTCTTCATTATATGAAATATTGAGAGTTTAAATTTATATGGTGTTGTAATTGTATTATATTCATGCATATGTTCTACAAATAATGCTATGATATTATGTTGATTTGATATGAAATTTGATTTCCAGAAATACTATGTCCATACATACATCTTTAGTCTATATTAGGTAGCTCAAACAATTCTTGACTATTTTTAATAATTAATTATGGTTATTTTTAATTTTTTTGTCTTACTATTGTTTATTTTCTAAATGTAGTCCAAGTATCAAGAGTCAAAACAATCATATAGTAAGTTGTAACAATCAAAACTTAATTAGGAAAGATAATGGAAAAAATTAAATAATTCATAGATTTGTAAATAAAAAATAGTAAACAATGATACTAAAACTATCTTTCAATAAAGAACACAACATGTCAACTACATAACAATGTTATATGAAATTTTAGTTCTAGAAATACAATGTTCTTAAATCATTAGTTAAAATCAGGTAGTTGAAACATTCCTAGACCTTCACTAACTTGTTCTTCATAACTCGCACTCATATGTAATGTACCAAAGCCATATTCAATGTGAATGTCCATATCTTTTATTTTGTTGCTATACTAAAGGACCCTCTCCTATCTATAAGAGAACTCCATATTTCTAGTGCTCTTTCATACGGGAATGTGTCCACAAAATATCGTGAAACATACAATCTCAAACAAGTCTCTAAATTTTTATCCAATTTGTTTTGAATTTTTGACTTAAAAAATGTTAATGCACTAAAAACCCTTTCATCTTCCACTGAGCCCAATATCATTATTTGACACAATTCATATAATTATAAATATTCACTTATAATTTCCTGCAGGATGCTATTAGGATACAACTTTTTCCATAACCATGTAATAACACCTTTTTCTATTGGTTTAGTTAGACAATTATATTGATAAATCATTGTGATCCCGAAATTATTTGACTCGAGACGTTAGTAATTCATTTTGCATAATACCTTTAATTTCAACTCCTTGGAACTCTACAGATTTATTGAAATGCTTAATGAGAGTTTCCATAAATTTGTAAAATAAATTTCTTATGCCTTCTTTACCTTTATCAGATTCCAAAAATTAGGATACACCACTGTCATGGCCTCAAGTAGGTCATCCCTTTTAAAACATTCTCTGATCTCATGGGATAAGCTTTCTGAATTTTTTTCTTAATTTTACTCTTGTGTCATATATAACCTTTTTGTATAAATTATGTGTTACATGTACTTCTTCAAGATTTGGTAATGTAATATCTCTACCTTTTTAAGAAAGTGTGCATTGAAATATCCATCCCATTAACAACGATACAAATATGGTCATTGATATTGAATTTCAAATAGCTTTTCAGATCCTTTATATCTATTAAAGTTTTCCAACTATTAAAATTTGGTCCTTTAAAACTTTCTTCAAAGTTGTATAACATATCAAGAGATAGACATACATGTTTTCTCAACCTTATGAAGTCAGAAATATATATGGATCTTTCTTGAGCATGTTTAATTAAGAAATTTATTTCCTTCAACATAGGGAGAATACCACATAGTGTCAATAATGTTTCCAAATCTTTTAAACAGTACAAAAATATTTTGCTTTGTCAACTTCCCTACAGATATTTAAACATGAAACCTATTAAAGATGGATATTCTTCAAAATCCTACATGCATGCTCATACATGGAAATCCATCTTGTATCAACATATTTAAGGATATTTTTACCATCAGTAACTCCAATTGTAAATTTATGAAACTCTAAAAATATTTTTGGACTACTTTCCATGTAAGCGTGCAAGTCACGGATGAGCTCTTCCACTTTAGTGACATTTTCAAATGTGTTAACAATTTTGTATGCAAGGTTCATTCTATGATCCATGTAATGAATTGGAATCATATATGGGGAAATTTTTGTTTATAGGTGAACACAAAGTCCACTTCTATGACCTGCATTACTGATGCACCATCAGTACCAACACACACCAACTTAGTAGCAATTACATAGTCATCCATCCCAGCTAAATTCCTCAAATTAGAAATAACCAATTCACAAAGGTTTTCAGCATTACAATTTTCAACCATTTTATTAATAGCTAACAAATGAGTTTTCCTTGAATGATTCTCAAAAGTGTAGACGTGCATGCAAACCCATGATGTGTTGTCAATTATGACCTCATCGATGGACAGTGAGATAAACATTGTTTTTTTATTTTTTCTTTCAAATCTTCCATTTCAATTATTGCTAAACACTTTTCCATTTCCCAAGCACTTCTCTCCGACCAATGTGATTGTGGAATGTTGAGAAACCCATTATATTGAAACAAAACCTTATAATCTGCAAAATCTAAAATTGGTCTTCCTTTTTAAGAATGTGGAATATAGTAAAGAACTATATATTTTGGCTTGTAGATTGGTATTCATAACTTTTCAAAATTATGTTAGAAATATTGTCATTGATGTCAAAAGAGGTGTTGAACTGGTAAAAGGAAATCTATCGAAAGTAATGGAATTATTGACGAAATGGTAGAAAGTAACGAAATAACTAGAAGTATAGAAGGGTAGAAAATGAAAGTTTAAATACATGAAAAGAAGCGTTTTTACATGAGGATTATCATGGTATAAGCGAGATATACACAAACTATACATAAGAGAGAGATATCTGCATTTTAAGGTGTTCATATGCAATGTTTTATGGTGAAAAGAAGATTTAATGATGGTTGGCAGCAATTTAATGATAACGATGATTTGTCTAAGGAGGGGCAGCTCCTATCAAGTGGTTAATTGCATTGATTAATGTGCATTTAATAATTATGGGCTGCATTAATTATTTTTTGGTTTTAGCCGACTAATGCACTTAATTAAGTTGTGTTAATGGAAAGGTTGTGTCGGTTGGAACGATGTGTCTTTTCGAAAAGGTATGAAAGGCTATATAAGAAGATTCATATGAGACTTATTAAGCATGGATTCAAGTTGAATATCTTAAGGAAAAAGAAGAAGAAGAGGAAGCGTAAGGGCAGAATTTTAGAATAGCAAATCTGAAAGTAAGAAGAAGAATTTTCCATTATTCATTGAGGAAGCAACAAGTTCAAAAGTGGAAAGCAAATTTTGTAAGGAAGGTTGGTGCCTTCATATTTGAAAGAGATCGGTGTCACTTGCTGAGTTGGTGCTTAGCAAAAGGGGTGGGTGCTCCTGTAGGTTCGTGCCTACAAAACTGTAATTTGGGGATTGGTGTCTCCAGTAGGTTAGTGCCTACAAAGTTTTGAGAAATATATATAAAGAAAGAAGTTTCTCCATGGTTTTCTCCCAAAAGGGTTTCCACGTATATCTTTGTCTACTTGCATTAAGCTTTGTGTTCTTTGATTGATTTGATATATTCACATTGCTCGTGATTATAGATCTAAGTTCAAGTATTAAAGTTTGAAATAATTTCATAATATTGATTCACCCCCTCTCAGTATTATCTTGTGCTCAACCATTGGTATCGAGCAGGTTCCTTTAGAAACAATCTAATAGCTGGAAGGTAGATCTTGGGAGCACATATGGCTAGTCAAGTACAAGAAGGTTTTACCTCGAACAAGCTTCGTTGTTTGATGGAACAAACTATGCATTTTGGAGCGTAAGAATGAGAACCTATCTGATGGCACTAGGTTTGATATTTGGCAATCAGTAGTGGTCGGATATATCATTCCATCAACTCCGCCAATAGACCAAGCCGATAAGAAGGCTTTTGAAAACACTACCAAGGCAATGAATGCAATCTTGTGTGGTTTGTTAGAGTCCGAATTTGTCAAAGTAATGCAATGTGACACGGAAAAAAGGAAATATGGGATAAACTTCGAACAATATATGAAGGTGATGATAAGGTCAAAAAGCTAAGCTTCAAACCCATAGGAGAAAATTTGAGAGCCTAAAAATGAAGGATGAGGAAGATGTTACACTTATCTTCTACGCGGGGGATGAAGTTGTCAACGCCATAAGAGGGCTTGGAGAAAAGATTGAGGAACCTGTGATCATCCAGAAGGTCTTAAGATCTTTACCATTAAGATTTGATGCTAAGGTGTCTGCCATCGAAGAAATGAAGGATCTTGACAAGCTAAGCATGGACGAACTACATGGAATACTGACGGCTTATGAAATGAGGACCGAGTCTAATAAACTAGCAAAGAAGGAATCCGCATTCAAAGTCTCGAAGAAAAAGGCAATCAATGAATTTGAAGCGAATGTTGAATCAAATAGCGAAGAAGATGAAAAGGAAGCTTTATTCATTCAAAAGCTAAAGAAAGGATCTAGGAGATACAAAGGTAAGTTACCATTTAAATGTTTTAACTATGGTAAAATTGGTCATTTTGTAGCTAAATGCCCAGAGAAGGAAGATAGCAAAGATGAAGAAAGAAATCCCAAGTTCAAAAGAGAATTCAAGCAAAGTAGAGGCAAGAAAAGATTTGAAAAGCAAAAGAAGAGTCTATATTCAAAAAGAGGTAGCAACTCATCCGAAGAAAGTGAAATAAGTGATTCAGATAGTGATGATGAAGAAACATTGTTTATGGCTATAGAAGAAGGTTCATCAACTAGCAAAGTTGATTTGGAAGGAATCGAGGACATAGAAGAAGAAGGTGAGGTAAACCTCAAGAAGAACTCATTTGTGCGTTGGGTGAAATAAAAGCACTCAAAAAGAGGAATCAGAAGCAAAGACTTCAGCTCTAGAAATATGAAGAACAAAATCAATCTTTCGAAGCTAAGTTAGCACAGAGTCTTGAAGAATCAAAGAATCTAATCATTGACCTGAAGACCCAAATTGAAGAAGCAAAGAGAATTGAGGAAGGGTTGAGAAGTCAGCTCAAGGTGAAACAAGAAGAATGTGAAAAGCGTGAGTCAGAGATTGTTGCGATGAGAAAAGACTTAGAAAAGGTAAATACCAAACTAATGAACAACTTGAAATTTGAAAAGAGTACTAAGGTTCTAGATGAGATTCTAGAAAATCAAAGATCACCATCCAACAAATCAGGACTCGGATATGAAGAAAAACTAGAGAAAGCTTCAAATTCCATTGAGATTCCGGAGAAGAAAGGTTTATAAAAGGCAAAAAGTTATGCATAAATTCTAAATGCACCTACGAAGAATAAAAGCGAAAGGAAGAGGAAACTACGAAGACCAGCCCCATCCACAAGGAAGGTGTTAAAGAGAACGAAATCAAAAGACCATTTACTCCACGACATAGGAATATGAACAAGTTTGAAAAGTTCCTTTCATGGTTATTGTTTTTATTGTAAAATATATGGGTATAAAAAGATAGAGTGTAGAAAGTGAATGAGAGATAATGAAGCCTGGAAAAAACCAAAATCTGCTCATAAAGTGTTGAATATGAACTATAATTCGTTTGCTCCACTATCCTATTATAACAAGGAAGCCATTATCTGCTATAAGTGCAATAATTATGGACATATAGCACGCTTGTAGAAGTGTGTTTGACTCGAGACAAGATCAAAAGACAAAGCCTTTAGATACAAAGAAAAGGGAGGCTATGAAATCCTAGAAAAGGAAGCAGGAGAAAGATGGGCTAGACAAAGAAAAATCCATGCTCATTTAAACATCTTTTCATGCTTGAGATGAAGGACAGCGGTGGTACATTGATAGCGAGATGTTTAAGACATATGATTGGTGATAAAAGTAAGTTTCTCTCCTTAAAGAAATTAAATGAAGGTACAAGTAAAATTTGGTGATAATGCTACAACAAAGATCGTTGGCAAAGGTACGCTTGAGTCTGGATAATGGAAAAACAAAAATAGAGAATGTTTTATATGTTGAAGGATTAAAACATAACCTCTTGAGTATGAGTCAAATGTGTGATCAGGGACACACTCTTAATTTCTATGCCAAAGGATGTGAAATAAGGAAAACAGATACGGGAGAACTAATTGCAGATTGCCACCGAATTGCAAATAATGTATATATGCTCGAGAGAAATAAAAGAAGAAAAATGTTGCCTAAGTAAAGTTGAGGAGAGTTGGATATGGCATGAAGGATGGGACATATAAATTTTGATAATCTTGTGAAGATAAGCAATAAGCGGGCTATACGGGACATGCCTAAAATAACAAAGCCTTCGAGTACTATATGCGCATGCATGCATCGGCAGGCTGAAGGCGGACTGTAACAAGATTCAAAACAAAGGAGTATTCATCCACCAAACCATTGGAGCTAATTCACACGGATTTGTGTGGACCTACCAGAATGAAAAGTATTCAAGGTGAGAGTTATTTTATGTTACTCATTGATGACTACACTAGAATGACATGGGTAGCATTTTTTAAAGAAAAATCTAAAGCATTTGGAAAGTTCAAAGCTTTCAAGGCATTAGTAGAAAATGAAACAGGGCTGAAGATAAAATGTCTAAGGTCAGATCGTGGAGGTGAATTCATGTCAAATGAATTTATTGAATATTGTGAAGACCATGGAATTAAAAGACAATACTCAGCTGCAAGAACTCCACAACAAAATGGAGTAGTAGAAAGGAAGAACATAACCATTCAAGAGATGGCCCGAACAATGTTGAATGAATCTAAGCTATCAAATAGATTCTGGAAAGAAGCGGTAAGTACTACCGTTTATATTTTGGATAGAGTGCAAATCAGAGTTAACCATGACAAAACTCCATATGAATTATGGAAAGGAAGACCAGCCTCGGTCAAATATTTTAAGGTATTTGGGAGTAGATGTTTCATTAAAATAACCGAAGAGGACTTAGGCAAAATTTGATTCAAGATCCGATGAAGGGATTTTTCTTGGGTACTCCACTAAAAGTAAATCCTTCAGATGTTATAACAAGAGGTTGTGGACTATCATAGAAAGTGCAAGTGTCAGAGTGGATGAGGGTCTAGATCTAAAGACAAAAGAAAATTCAGAAGAGTCTTTAGAAATACCAAGTCTTGTGAAAGAAGAACAAGAGGAAGAAGAAGATATTGAAGAGTGGAGTAAATCAGAAAGGCGGGATACCAAGACGCCATCTCGCTTCATTCAAAAAAATCATGATGAAAGTTAGATTATTGGAGAACTTGATACCAGGGTTCAAACCAGAAGAATAATTACAAATGCTTCTGAGCAAGGGTATTTTTCTCTATTATCTAAGGTAGAACCTAAGAACTTTTTAGAAGCAAGACATGATAAACATTGGTTGAAGGTGATGGAAGAAGAATTAGATCAAATTGAGAAAAATGAAACTTGGGAACTGGTTCCCAAACCAAAGAGTCAGAATGTGATTGGCACTAAGTGGGTATTTCGGAACAAACTAAATGAAGATAGTCAAGTCACTCAAAATAAGGCAAGATTGGTATGCGAAAGGGTATGTGTAGACACCAAATTCGTGTCTCACGACCCCTCGTGACCCGCATCTCATTTCGCAACCTAACCTCATTACCTAAACCTTACACAAGTATTTATTAATTGCCTTGTAGAATTGATAAATCTACACCACCTTACCTACCACCTCACTTTGCCACTTCATCATGACCTAGCCCTAACCCTAAAACTAACCTAATTAGGACCCATGACTTGGTCTAGACTCACATCCATAACTAATGCCTCCTTACTCGCACCCAAAGCGGACCTTCTAGCCACTTGACCAAGCCCGCAACTGATCTCTCGGGAGAAAAGCAGGGAAGGTGGGCTATTTTACTAAAAATAGCCTACTTTTTTCCTAACCGATGCCGGCTTCCTACTGACCGCCGCTACGCAACCGCCATCGGTTCCTCGTAAATGGGCTTCCCAAACCAAAACAACGGATCGGAATTTCATTTTTGGAGATCAGTCCAAGGATTTTTAACCAAAGGAGAGTCCAAAGCGATCAGCAGAGTCCAGAACTTCACTCGACCAAGCAGAGACGAGTAAAGAAACCAAGAGTCAAGCAAGAAAGGAGATCAACTTGCACCTTCATCAAAAAAAAACCAAGTAGTTATATCTTGCATGTCCTCCATTATAACATTTCTTGTGCTTTTGGAATTGTAATCTTCCCAAATCCGTTCCTGAACCCATTATCTAACGTACCATTGCCTCTAACCATCATTCCTTAGCTTCTAACCATCCCATTTCTCAATACTATCCAAAAACCAGCCATTACAAACACCACAACCAGCCCAGAAGATCCTAGAACCAACCGGTATCGGTTATCAGTGACCGCCATCGGTTATAGATAACCGGCATCGGTTCCTTTGATCAAAACCAAGAAAAACAGCCTTTTCCCTACCTAGTTCCACGAAACAATTTAATTAGTACTCTACAGTATTTTGTGTTAATTCATATTAGCAGGGGAACTCGACCACCTTCGAAAGGAAGTTTCATACTTCCCTGGCCCAAGGCAGCCTCCTCATTTATTATCTAATCAAAATCTTGTGGTCTTGTGTTCTTATTTGCAGTAGTCCTTCCAAGACAAAAAGGAGTTCTTCGCAACACCGATCTTTCTCTACGGTACGCGCACATCATCCCGACATTCTACAGGTATTCCTCCTAACCCTAACCTTATCTCTGCTTCTATAAGGAACGAAGCATTTCCGAGTGAAACATTTTGCAATGACTTCTAGGTGGGACCCATTTTGGGTTTTTCTTTATTTCATACTTGCTGTTATTATAGGGAGCATACTTGCTGTTTTCTTCTTCTAGAGATATTCACAGGGTATTTTATTATTCTGGTAAAAGAACTTGCTTTGTTTTTGCATCTTGCATTAGTAAAAGTCATCTCTTTTGCTTCATCGAATATCACTTTCGATTTGGGTTTTAAAACACATGCATTACATTCTTGCCTGTTTTTTCAATTCTAGTGAACATAGATTAAGTAACAGGTCGTACACGTGGGGGTGATATCCACGGTATTGACAGGAAATTAACCTTAGTTTCACTGCACAACACATACTGAATCACTTCACAATTAACACAACATCTCAAACATCCCCCCTTTTCCGCGGTATTCCTCCGCCCGATTGAGGTAACCTTATAAGCCAAAACAAACTTGATATTTCCCCTAAGTCTTGTTGTTTAGGATTCTCGACATCATTCTACGCTAAAGGCATAAGCCCACAATAATTAAAATTAACCCTAAGGTTAATCTCGCATTTGCGTGTGCCTCTTTGCTTGTTTTCAAATCCGCTTTTCTCATACATTTTGTCTTCTCGTGATCAATAAGTTGCTAAACTACTCAACGCTGCTAAAAATCAAATTAAGCAACCCCTTTGTATTTTCTTATTCTAGATTTTTGACACCGCATCGGTTAAGGGACCGACGCCGCTTTCCCGTGACCGACACCTTACCAAACCGATATCGCCATCGCCTCTCACTTCACAAACCAAAGAACTTGCTAAATTCACCATTCTCGAGGTTGTTTTTGTCCTCGATAGATTGAAACTTTCCCGTGTGTTCTCGGGCCTATGGTCATGTCATCACTGAAGCAAGCCGCCATGGTTTCACACGCTTGCTCTGCTTTTCTTCGAATCACCCCCTTCACATTCTATAGAAACCCTACTTGACACCGGGCTGAGATCCCCAAATTCCCGTGGGAGACAAGGACTTTGCCAAATTTCTGATGCTAATCCCAAATACTGCATAATACTATTTGTCTCATACCCTCGACCGTGCGCCCGATGGTCACCTCCTTATGGGCATGCCTATTAGTATAGCTGCTCATTTAGCTCCTACTCCTCCCGATAACAATACCTTACTTCCCGCATCACTAGCCCCGTCTCCCAATCCGACAAATGGGCAGAGGTTCATACGACCCCGATTAGCTTTCCTTTTGTTAATCTTGACCCCACGTATCGCCACCACCAACTCGCCCCTATCTCGCTCTCTTCTGCACTCACTCCATTCATGACTTACTCTCTCCACCTATTCAAACGAGCTTTCCTTCTCAAGCTCCGCCTACCTTTTCATTCCCATACACGTATCCAAAGAACCTCAACACCTTATATGGGACATCCCTATTCTCGTGGCACCATCACCTCATCCAACCACAGATTTCATCAAGCAAATGATGGACAAAATGCAAAACCCGAGGCTTCCGCTTCGTGAAGTCGTAGCGCCTGACATACGAGCAAGTTTGTCAGAGCCCATTCACCCTTCTCGTCTCCCTTCATTCATATCCTCCTCAATGGGAGTCACCAAAGTTTACTCGCTTTAACAAGAAAGAGGATCCTCAACAACACTTCGATCATTTAGACATGCTTGTTATTTGATCGCCCATGATGATGCCTTGTTACTCACACCTTTCCCATGTCCTTATCGTGGCCTCGCTTGAGTGGTACAGTGCTTTAACCCAAAGACTCAATCTTCTCTTTTAACCAACTAGCCCAATCTTTCTTGGATCATTTCTCCATTAACATCAAGCCAAGAAAGTATCTATCATCGACTTATGCCATCCGACAATTCAAGACGAATCTATCGCAGATTTCGTTGACGATGGCGGGCCTTATCAACCAACTTACGTATGCCTCGCCTCAAACCGAACTTATCGAACTCTTTACGCGGCCTCGCTAAGCACATCTCCCTACCCTCCAAATTCAAACTTTCCGTACATTCGACGAGGCCTTTACTATGGCTCAAAATTAGAAATTCGGCCTTAGAGGAAGAGAAATCATGGTCACAAGCAACAAGAACTCCACTTTCCGAACTCCCGATTCTACCAATAAACCAAATACCACCACTCCTCACGCACAACCTCTTCTAAATCAAAAGGAGTCTGTCCACGCGGTGATGGTCAAATCCCAACCACCGTCCAATACTCCACCAAAACCACCTATAAATACAAAGCCGAGCCCACTCAATTACACTCCTCGGGAGAAACTTATGGCATCATCCTAGAGAAATTGCTCAAAGTCGGGCTATCACCTTGCCCCGTAAACCTCACTCACGGGTTTGACTCCACCCGCGCAATACCTTCCTCGGTACAAAGAAAATGACTTTTGTAACTTTCACCGCGTAAAGGACATAGTCATGAAAACTCGCAAGATGTTGAAAAACATAGTGCAGAAATGGTTGATGCAGGGATATAACACTCGATAATCCTAACGCCCTCGCTAACCGAAATCAAAATTTTCAACAAGCCATTCCCGAATCACTCGTCCAGCAGCAACGTAAACCAAGATATCTTAGCTGAGGAGAGTGTTCATGAGATCCATGCAGTATTCGATACCCAGCCAAAAGCCTCTATCGAGAAAATTTTGAATCAAGCCTCTTCACTAACACAGGAGCCCGAACCTCCTTTACCACCATCAAGCCAAAGCGAAATCATTCCTTTACCCATAGAAGAGTTAGCTGCCCAGGCTTCCCTTCCCATTAATGAGTCTTCTTACACCACATCCCTACAAAACTGCGAGCGGATGTTGTCTAATCTATCCATTTCCCAGACGTCTCCTTCTACCACTCTTGCCGCACAAGAGGAAGGTACACCACTCCTTTTGACATCCTTAGATGAGAAATCTCTCGCACCGACATCGTTAAATTCTTTAGCCATGACACTTCTCCAAACCGCCTCTTCGCCTATTAGTCCTCATCACCTAAATCTTTTCAACAACCCGTCGACCTCTTAGCATCTACCGATACAAAGGCCTCATCCGCCTCCCCGTGTCACACCCGCAATGGATTGGAATTACAACTCACTTTTCCTCTCGTACTCAAAATTACAAATTACACTGAGACTGCCATTCCACGTAAGATGGACAGTTCCTATGGGAACGCTTGAGTACTCCTGCTTCTACTCAAATGCAAATGACTCGATCCCGATGTCTCCACCATCTACCCGAAGTGCTTACGTGCTTAAAATGCCCCCTGTTCTCGCCTTCACCCCCTCACCTCTACCAAATTCCCGTCCACTTCTATCAACTTAACCAGATCTTCCCCTACGCTGGGACCTCACCAATGCCTGGGCCTAACACACCCCACCTAAGCGACTCGATTTATCCCAAAATAAACCCGCCCGCCACCTAGGAGACAAACGCAATCCGGCCTCTATCAAAACCCTCATCTTCACACCCACCTTCCATATTGGGACCTCATCCCTCCACCTTACATCAATATATCATACCTCCTTTGTTTTCTCGTAAACAACCTACGCCTTTACACCTATACGTAGATCAAAGGGTATCACAACATCGTTACCCCGTGTATCCGGTCCACCTATCAACCCTAAACCCATCCCATCATCAAAGGATTTATTTTCTGTCCTCCCCTTTCTCCGTGGTCGCTTTCCCGCTACCATGCCATCTCGTAGCCTCATCATCTAACCAAATTAACGTAACTTCAGAACAAGAAACCACGTTAGTGAAAAACATGTGTCAAAGACTCCTCGACTAAACCACCACCCATACGAACTAAACACGCCCAAACATTACCACAACCCACACAATCAATACCCTCATCTTCTTCTCGATTTTGACCCACTCAAAGGATCCTACGCCAAAATCCTTGCTATGTTGGTGGAGAATGCGACCATATCTCTACCCCCACTTCGACCTTATGACCCGTCTAAGCCCCGACTTGCGTGGATTATGATGAGTCTAAAATCTGCGCCTATCACCGCACACCTGACATGATGTGGAAGGATGCAAAGCTCTAAAACCATCCTTCGCCGCCACCTCTTCCGGATCGAAAGATTAAGAAAAACACTTACGCAGGAGAGACCTCTAGCCAATCCCCTCTACTATACCATCTCGTCCCCGCCTCACCAAGATCGATCATTATTACAACCCCACCTCTCAAGACCATGAATTATCCCAACCATCTTCTTCATCTCAGTGTCTACGAGATTAATATGATTAGTGTCGCTACTCGAGACAGAGTAAAAACAATGGGAAGGCGAAGAAAACACACTGCGGTGATCTCTTTCTCCTTCAACCATCCTGACACCACCACCTAAAGTGGTTATTCGCGACCCGCCTATCCCGCTCTAATGGAGTTGCCCACCGAACCATGATCAAACAGCCTTCATCAATCGCCCGTAAAATGACACTATATGATCTCATTCGCACTTCAATCTCATCGACAAGCTCTCGTTGAGATCCTTCAAGGGATAGAGGTTTTTCCCAATGAAACCCTGCCCGTGGCCTCCATTCTAACACCCAATCACGTTGCCTCTCTCACCAAACAATCCATCTCCCCCACCACTTCGCCTCAAAAACAAGCCGCTCATGGTTAGTTTCTCGGAAGATGAAATTATCGACTTTGGCATGTAAGACCCCGACCTCGCCCTTTTCATTTCCGCTTACGTCCGAGACATTTGAGTACGCTGGTTATGATTGACGGGGCGCTAGCCTAAACATCATCTCTTCAAAAGCCTTCCAACAAATGAACATCCCTTCTAGTTGCGAAAGCAACCCCATCATGTTGCGGTCATTCATTGAATGCTATTACTTCTACTCTTAGTGCACCGTGATCCTCAACATTCGCGTAGGCTCACGTACTTTGCCCGAACTCTTTCTATGTCCTCAAGGAGAGTTCCAATATAATATATTGCTAGGTCGCCTCGATCCGGCCATGGGATGCGTCCTCAACATTACATCGATGTATAAAATTTGAGTACGAGGGGAAGTCCTACACTGCAAAAGCTGATCCTCCCCTTCAAACTTGCAAATATGTTATACCACCCAAACGATGTGCTTATACCACTAAGACACCCATACATTCAACCCAACCATCCTCTTCCAATATACCTCAACCGTCCACCTCAATCGCACCTACACAATCGACGTAAACCACCGCCGCACAAACCACTTCTCTTCCCCAAGTGCAGCTAACATCCCAACCTCCACCCCTTAGTAGACGTTTTCATCGCCTTACGCTTGGGAGAGTATCGCCTATATAACGTTAGTTCTTTCCTACCCTCGGAGGAGTACTTTGGGACAATTACATGCACACCCCACCTACGACCATCGCGCTGGGGAGATAATCTCTTACGGACCACCCCATTGTCGCACTAACCTAACATACGGGGTGTTGACGCATCCTCCATTACCCTCGAACCTCCTCTTGGTGTGGTTCCCTTCCAATCCGATTTTCAATACTTGACAAATCGCTGCGTTTTGCCCTCACCTTCTTGACTCATGCATGCGTGGAAAGGCTTTGGTTTTGGCCTTTACAAACAAGGCCCGACATACTCTCATCCCCATCACCACACGCAAACATAATGATCGCAGTGGTCTTGGTTTTTCCGAAACACCTACGCAAGAGACACCTCCTGTCAGCTGTATCCTGGAAGAAGAGGACGTCGCCCCTACCAAACCATCATCACCCACTTTGCCATCATCTCCCACAGAATCGATGGACCCCTGAATCTATCCTCCTAACTTTTTTTTTTTTTTTTCATAAATGCTATCTTCATAGGTCCTCTCACTTATCAACGCGATAATGAGGACCCATCTTCTCTTCCCCTTCTGTATCCAGACATGATCGAAGAGGATTCACCTTTGATTAATGTTGTTGAATGCCAGGATGACGACTCCATCCTCACTTACCAGCGCGACGATTCTTATATTCAACGTGCCTTACCATCACGAAACTCAAACCATGCTTTGAACTAGATCTACTATAGAAATCAACATCCACACGGAGAAGATCTCACATAGTGAAGATCGGACAATCACTTGACACATCGTAATCAGAGCCGCCTTTACTTCACACACCTTTCTCCGTGCCGCATGACCAAGCTTTCGCATGGTCTTACGCTCGACATGCCCGAGGAATCGATCCTCTGCCATCATTGCCGTCCATAACATCACTCTAAACCCCGATTCCAAACCGAGCCAAGCGAGAAATTGAGAAAAATGCATCCATGCATTGCTCTCTTGGGTCAAAGAGGAGCTCCACCCACTCACCTTTTCTCGCTTCCTTCATTCTCGCCTTATTGACTTATCCTCACGGATTTCTAACATCGCACTCGCTACTTAAAGCGACGGGACTTCGATATGCACGGATTT
>CM031237.1:1031510689-1031609424 GCA_018340775.1 Taxus wallichiana var. yunnanensis
ATAGAATGTGTCATGAAGATGTTCTAGAAGGGTGAGTTTTCAGGTGATCTCACGCCAAGAATGAGTTTTTGGGGCGATCTCACACCATGAAAAAAGAAATGTTGGGGAGAAAGGTCTAGTCTTATTCTCCATCCCTAACTACTTCTTGAAATTTATACACCACTGTAGATGGCATGATCTTTCTTTGTTCCAGTTTGATCCAATGAAATAGAAGAAAAAAGGAGATAGAATGCATTCGATTCTTGGAGGATGTGCATGTATCTTGTGTAAACTACTCTTTGTAATTCCAAATATTGTGTTGATCTGAGAAAATATCCTATAATTTCCCCTATTCATAGGATTTTAGGAAGGTCAGGAGCACCCAAGCGCTCATCTCTGTATATGGGTGTTGGTGTCTATGTTGTGCTAAGGACCTAAGTCATATTTTGGGTCATTCTGATACTGTTACTATGATGTGCATGTGTGAATTATGACTGTGTACTTCTGAATGGGGTAACATGATTCACCCAATGTATGCCCCACTCATTTTTGTGTATGTGATGTCCCTAGGAGGATACAACCCAAAGCAGAGGAGTGGAAACTGATTTGTACATACCCTGCAGGGGAGGGAATGTGCATGGTATAAACAAGGCACATACAAACAAAGTGGCTAGAAACATGTGTTAGTGAAAACAAGAAAAATACGCATATAAAAGATACTATAAGTTCTAGTAAGAAAGAAGACAATGTAGATCACCAAAAGTGGTTTGTAGACATGGCACATTGCTCACAATGTTGCAATACAATCGAGGCCTAAGCAGCCAAAAACATACAAACAATGAAAAAGCAAGACATAGGGAAAAGCCTGCAAACAATGAAAAACAATAGCAAGCAAAGTATCAAACAACCATGGTTGCAAATAGTTCCTGTAAAAAATAATTACACATTGAGCACACGTTATCATGTTAGAAATATAAAAATTATTTCAAGACATGTATATATCGATAGAGTAGTGTGCTAGTAAGGATAGGAAGTAGTATAAAATGAAATAATGCCACTTGTAGTGTGTACGAAAGTAAATGCCCCTAAGAGCCTCAATGGGAATGGTAAGAGGTACAGTGCCAAGCATCCATGTTATGTGTAAATATCTATGTAAGGTATGCATTCACTACTCAAGAACAAGTAAATGTGCATGTGTATATAGAAAAGATAATGACATACAAAGTATTTGTCTAGCATGTGAAACAAAGTGTACATGTAAGCATAAGTAAGCAAGAGTTAATGCAACCAAGATATGTAGTATGTTGTGAGTGAGAATGGAATGGAATGTAAAGTGAATGTGATAGGAGTAACGTGCCCCGAGTGGATGTGAATGAGTATGATTGAAATGAGGCTCATTTATAAAAATACCCCTCAATAATCAAGAATGAATCATAGTACAAGAGTGTGTCATCGGGAAATGGTTTGAACACGTGCACTAGAAAGATAGATCAATAATGTATAGCACATGAAAAGTGTGAGTGAGGTTCATTTCAGATTTTGACCCTCAACAGTTGAGTAAGAACGTGGAACTAATGTCTGTCATAGGGTAGTGTATTGTGTGAGAATGTGACGCTAAAAAGATGTGTTGTGAATGCTCTTGTGTGAGGTTTCTTATATGTAGTATGCCCTCAACAGGCAAGTGTGAACCGCAACACAAGAGTGTGTCATCGGGAAGTGTATTGTGCCAGAATGTGATGCTAGAAAGATGTGTTTTGAATGTGTTGAGCATAGATATGTGTAGTGCATGAGGTTTATGTATTGATGTAGTGCACCACACCTTTTCATGACTTCCACATATTAGCAACAATCAATAACATTCAATGAGACTAATTCCTTGCTTTTGGAAGTCTTGATTTCTAGGTCTAGAATAGTTCAATTTGCCAAATTTTGATCTTCTACGTTAAATAACACTCCAATGGTACTCTTCCCTATTCTAACAATGTATGCCCATTCCCAATCAACTAAAACAATTCCCCAAAGTCTTGAAAAGATCCATCTATCTTTACTTACCTCTAATTTCCTTTCCCTTCTAGCTTTTTGGTGTTGGTTTCTCAATTGGCAAAGTTGGAATTTTGCATTCATTGACCTCTTGAATCCTCTATACCCTATTCACATACTGACCATACTATTAGAAACAATGGAAAAAATGCATTCAAACTTCAAAGCTCACAATATTCTTCCTTTTCACAAAACTTATCCTACAAGTCCTTAAGAAAGGCTATTTGTACCATCCATGAAACCATACTTCCAAGGGCACCCAGAGGGTTTTAAAATATTTAATAGTCCATTTTATCCATATTGACATACTCCTAAAGTCTCAAGCTCCAACTCTTTACACAACTCCTATTCTCTCCTTTTTGTATTTTGCTTCCTAAACCCTCACTAAGTCTTCATAAAGCCATTGTCATAAACATCTCCTTCTTTAAGGTTTCAAGGCATAATAATATATTTGTGAGTACCCAATTTGAATTTTTTATGTGTGTGAAATTTTAATAATAAACTCACTCATAGGTCTCTATTCCTTTGTAAGGTGACCTCTCCAACTATGTCTTCATTGTCCTTCCAAACTATGCAATATGTCTGTCATAAAAATATGAGTATTGAACCATAGAAGATTTAAATTTCGTTTTGGATCTCTTTACACATCACTCAACCTAGTGTTTTACAAAATTTTGGATCAAAATGTTAAGTTCCAAGGATCCAAAGCTCAAACCCTAGTTGTCCTCTAACTTAGACCTACTAGAAACCTGAGAGATGAAGATGGCCTTTAACTTTTGATGTATTCATTTTAAAATAACTAAATTTACAATGTTAAGACTTTATGATCTTACTTTTGTGATTATTTTACCAGTCAAGCTTGGGCCTCTTTGAATGATTCATAAAAACTCTTGGTTTCCTTATATTCCTTAAAGCTATGCATGTAGATAGTACTTCAATGCTTCCCTCTCATAAAATCATACTAAATTATTCAGGGAAATATAGCTTCATCAGTCTAAATCATGAGTTATAAATAATAAAATCAATCATTCTTTGGTATCAATCCCCTTCCACAACTTTCATGCAATAATCTTATTCCATTGGCATGCATAATTTAGTTTGGGTTCCTTGGTGTCTCTAATAGTAATCAACCTCCATTACACATCTCAACAACAACACAAATACTATCAAGGATGGGTTTAGAATAATATACAAGGAAGAAACTTTACCCACCTTCTTTAACTTGAATTCTCTCAGTCAAACTCAGGCACTCATTGTTTAGTCACCAACTTGTTGCATTACAACTCTCAAAATTATTTGTATTCTTCATACTTTGGCACCTTTTCAACCTTTATTAGACTCCCTATAGGTAGAAACATATAACTTCTTCACATGGGTTATCATTTTAAGCAAGATCTCCTCAAAGGGTATATTATTGTCAACCCTAGGTATGCACAATGAAGTAATTACTTGGTTTATTTGATTTCACTCTTCCCTATTCTCTATGTGCATGACTACTTCACCTTCTATTTTCAAATTTAGCATGATCACCATGTATAAAAACTCTATGCCTAATAAGTAACTTTCCACATCTCTTAGAGTAGGGTATCTTGATTGTACCTAGCTTTAAGGACTATATTTTTCACTTAGAAGCTCTTCAAAACCCTGTTTCCAAAGACAAAGCCTTCCTCAATGGCATAAAATTGTTTCCTCAATTCCCTACAACAAGATATTTGTAGGTTACAACTCATAAATCTTAATTGTTAGCTCTTATTCTTTCATTACAACCTTACCTCTGTCTTAGGCCCAAGAGTAATACTTTCACCTTAAATATTCATTTTTTCCTTTATCATATCTATCAAAGCATACCAGGCATTTGGAAATTCTATATTAAACTTGGTAATATCATTCAAACCATAAAAATATCCATGAGTTAGTAATCATGACATAAACCCCATAAACTGCCATGTGCACTCACAATTCACTGCATAAATAGACTACATTAAAAATTTTTCATTGAAGCACATTCAAGGCTCTACAAACCATTATCATGCTTGAATCATAATTCAATCCATTTAAAAAATTAATAATCTAAAGCGAAACACAAGAATTTCAAGTCATAGTAATCAAGGAATCTACATATTAAAGGATCATTCAATGAGGATAGTTTGGTTTATTACTTTTCAATCAATATTACAGAATCCATAAGCCTCTAAGGCTCTCTTCCATGTACCTTCTTCCAATTCTTCCCCTCACATTCATAACTAACTCTTTCATTCTAACTCTTCCTTATATGTGTTCAAACTTCCAAGAAGTTGTCTTCACTTACCCTGTAGACATGCAAAATGCCAAGTATGGTCATTTTGAAAAAATATGCTTATCATAGAATAGTAATCCATTCCCATCATTAACCATATAATAATTAATTATTATATGTAATCATACTTCAATTATTTCTTTTCATTTATTCCATAATCCCATTATCTCGTTAGAAATATTAATACATCATTAATATTTTATTTACAATATTAACTAATCCTCATTAACTATTGTCTAGAAATTTAAAAATGCTTACCCACATAGCACCTACTCTATGCCTACTCTATATTTAGCTTCTTCATCTAATCATCCTACTAAACATAATTAATATCACCTAACTACAAGCTAAATGAACCACAAAATCTAGAGGCTTATATTTCTAGAAGCCTCTCCATTTTTCCCTCTTATTTTCAAATATTCAAATAAAAATCCCTCCTTTCATTGAAATTTTAATTCAATGGAGGATTCTAATAAACTCTAGAATCCTCTAATTCTAGAGAATTATCCATTCTCATGAATTTTAGACCATTGATCTAATCCTACATGGATTAATCTCAACCCTCTATTTAGCTATAAATAGTGGTGCCACCCTCCATGCACACCACTGTTGACAATTTTTGCACTTGTGCAAAAATGGGCAACTCGAAACTTTGTTACGATGGATAGATTTAGTGAAGTATACCTAAGCTAAGGGAGTTTATGTCAGAATATTTTGTTATTGCTGATTTGTGAAAGAGATTAAGTGAAATCTGCAGCTATGTGTGCTGTTACAAAACGTAACAACTCACATAGTCTGCAATTTCACGAATATCCTCAGCAAAAGAACACAAGCCCCAAAGGACAGTTGTGTTATCTTGATGAAGACATTGGATTACAGAGTATATAAGGTGTATAGTTTTGGAACAACGGACATAGTGGTAGTTTTCAAGTAATCGATTCACGGTTATTATCTCGTGGTGCCTATCAAAGTTATTGTTCGTATTCATTAAATTTGTCATGATTAATGAGTTTTCATTTATCTATGCTACCATAAAAGATTATGATTAACTCCTTTCCTGCTATTTCCATCAAGAAAATATTGACAAACAAACAATGACAATAATGTCCAAATGGAAATAACGAGAAAGGAGTCAAAGCGAAAGAATGCAAACTAAGATAATCACACTGCATTATACAAAGAGACACATTTCATTCAATGATTATCCACTTTGGAGTTACATGTATTCACTTCAAGTTATCCTTTATGTTAATTCATTTTATTGAGATATTGAGTTGCCTACATCATTGTGCAATCAAAGGAAAAGCCGAATGCGAAAGAGATAATCAACTCATTATTTCAATTTAATGCATTATTCATAAGAGATCATAAACTTTCCCACACGAGGCCATGGGATATGACTAAGTGACTCATCATATACATGGAAATTAGAATACTACATGTGCTTAAAGAACAAGAGTAGAGGAGTGAAAAGGAACCCATTGTTGCCTTTTCTATCTTTTGTCCCCGATCCTCATAATCTCCATCTCCATCTCAAATCTTCCATCTTTCGCTTCCATCTCCATCTCCTAATACCTCGTAAAATCAAGAGAAGTATACACAAATTGAGCTCAAGGTACAATGTTATTCTAATCCTCTTCTTCTAAAGCAAATACATATTCTAAGTTGATGCATGTAATGGTACTTGAAGGAAAGAAATATAGATGAGCTAAGAAAAAAAAGAAGAGCAGAGCACATAAAGTGAAATGAGTACCAAGAGTGATCAAAGAAGCTAAGGATTGGGTTAGAAAGGCAAAATCGATGCAGCTTGTAAAAAAAACAGATGTAGAAAATAACACTTGAGAGAAGTTGGAAATAGTTTGCAGAAGAAAGAAAGAAGAAGAAATAAAACACATGGATATAAGAGAGGCCAAAAAGCCTATTTATTTCTAACTCATTTCTAAATTTTGCAGGAATAGGTTGCAGCATTAAATAAAAATCAGTTTAACTATTTAAGAAGGAAGCATCTACTGAATGAAGACAAATATCATTTTCAGATGGTTTACAGAAGAAAGAAGCATCAAAATGAGTCAAGAAAGAGATATTTTTGCAAATCAGGATAAAAAATTTGGAAACGAGAGAGAAAAAAAGGATTTTAGAAAAAAATTGCCAGAGTTTCCCCTTGCAAAATGGACTTTTCCAGAAAAATAGAAATGATATTTTAATGCAAAATTTGAAATACAATTGCTACCATGACTTCTGAAAAAGGAAAAGTCATTATAGAAGAGGAAAATAAGTATTTTCTTCATTTTCCGAAAAGAGGTATTTCTTTCATTATACGAGAAAGTATGCAATCATGTTTTACTGCAAAACCAAGAAACAACATACTCGCCAAAGATTCATTATCCACGCATGCAAATGTCAAACTACGAATATCAAAGATAGCATTCTCTTCCAACCGAAGGAGTAAACTACAAAGCTCAAGCAAATGTTCAAACAAAGCATGCCTTCGAAACAAGATCATCAAGTCAAGTATGCAAGCACAAAGTTTATAAAAGTAGTTTGAATTACATCTACAAAGAGGAAATGAATCACAGAAGAAATAGACTACTAGTGCTAGGTTTTCATTTCCAAATATAGTTCATAAAACAAAAACAACAAGTCAAAGAAGCTTGAACTCATATAGGTCCAGAAAGGAAGCATGTCAAGATGCCAAACTACATCTACAAATAAAAATTACTAAGAAACAAATTATTTTGCCTCTACAAAATGCAAAGAAGTAAATGAAAAATTACAAACTGCATCTACAGGAAGATGGAACGATACAGGTCTGTAATCAAATGGAGAACTTATTTTCAAGTTACAAATGCTTAGTTGAAGTTTCCTAATCTACCTAGAAATGGAAGTGATTTACAAAATACGAGTCACCATAAGTAAAATATTTCTTTTATTACATCGTAGAAAGAGAAATGAGTCACAAAAGAAGATACAACTTTACAGATTTCAAGTACCTAGAATATACAAACTTTGCATCTACAGAATAAAGGAAGGGTTCATAAACTGCAAGTATGCATCTATCATAGGAAGTTAAACGAAACAGAGCTCATGTTTCAAATGGAGAAGTAGAAACAGTTAATACTTTCAAAGGACCGAATTGAGTTTACAAATAGTTCATCAATAAATGCATAGAAATAAGCTTTAACAAATTTCGAATGACGAGTCCGAGCTCAAAGGCTTACTTTAGAAGTAGAAAATACCGAACCCACAAAGTACTCTCATGTTACGCAATATTTTAACTAATATTTTTAATGGATTTAGGATTACAAGAATGAAAACTCGAGCCTCGAAAAGAAAAAGGAAAAATAGTGTTGGAACTCACCATTGCCCAAGCACAAAACGATTAGACAGGCAAAAAATGGTGGCAATTTCCTTCTACAGGTTCGTATTGAGCTCATTAGCTACCAAAAGTAGAGAACAAGAAAGAAAACAAAGATTCATCACTCCATGAGAAGATACAGAGCTGAATAATAGATGAAAATGATCTTTAGATCATATAACTAGAGGAAAACCAAGCTACGAAGCCAAAAACAAAAGAAATACCTCCAGAATCTTCAAAAAATGTAGAAAAAGTCAAGCACCAATGGCATCGAAGGCCAAGGAGCAAGTTTACAGGCTCGAAGACATTAAAATCTCCAAGCATTCATCAAAATCATGGAGTGAGAAATTTTTTTGCTAGGGCTTCACCCGTAGAGTAAAAAAAACCAAATGAAATGAACAAATTCCAAGCTCGAAGGTATAAACTTGCATTCAAAACTAGGGTTCCAAACCCTAACTCATGGTCGAGATCAATGACCCATCAAACACCAAGTGGAAGATCAAATGGTGGTCGTTCCTCACAGGGTCCCAGGCAATAAGGCCCAATTAAACGCCACTGACCATAATAAATGCCTAGGTCGGAACCCTAATCAGGGTTACAAGATCTACGGAGACCAAGAAACCAAGGCAAAGATCAAGGGCCAACAAGCTCCCAAAACCAAGTAAATCCAAGCCCAAAGTCAAGTTTCCCCGCTTACGACCAAGAAGGGTCGAGTCATCATGGAGAGGGGCCAGCCCACGTGGACCAACCAATTAATCATTGCAAGGGACTTTACAAAGTCTGAACTATAGTCCATGCCCGAAAAATCAAACAAATCATTATATGCCAAAAGTCTTGAAAAGGGCAAAATTTGTATTATGTGCCAAGGCCCAAAGGTGGCGAGATCAACTAATGCATGGTGGGCTAGCCAAGGGTGGTCCCCTTTGATATTATATACATGCTTATGCCTAAGTCCACAATGTGGCAGCATCTAAAATCAAAGGTGGTCCTCACATGGGGTTTTAAACAAATTTGCAAGTGTCACTCATGTGACCATCTAGATCAGTGAAGGAAATCAGAAAACATGTATACCTTGGAGGTGGTCCCCACTTCACTTTATTTTTGCAAATATGGCTAAGGTTGCATTCTTTTTCCTATACACAGGAGATGATTTTTGCATGCCTTCACAACATGATGAGAATAGAGAAGATGACAAACTTGCATGTGCAAAGAGAGAAGACTTGCCTGCAAATCAATTTTAAAATTAGCAATTGTTAATCACCTTTCTTTCTTAAAAACAAGAATAGTCGACTTGGTTTGACTATATTGTATCTAAGGTGATAATGCCTATTTTTATCACATGCTTTAGTTTGTATTATTTTATTCCTTTATTCTTATTAAATAAAGGGTAAAATTAGGATGTATGGGCAAGTACAACTTTTAAGTTATTTTTAGGAAGGGGGTGAACTTTTGCTATATATTATGTGCTCTTGCAAAGCATAGGGGAGGGATTTTTTAGAGATTTTCCCAAAAGAAATTTTGATATGAGTCTTGAAGCAATTTACGCGTTTTACCTTCACGAGTGTTGAAGTACTCTTTCCTTTCCAAGTTATTATGCAATCTTGTGTATGTAAATTATTAATCTTGTGAATAAATATTCCCTGATTAGGCACTTTACCCTACTACAGATCTACTATTTTCTGCTAAATTTCATTGTGCATGTTAGCTTACTAGTAATGTTGTGATTTTCCTCGGTCACAAATTAAGTGTTTTTCCCTTATATTGCAGAAAAGTACAAATTGGTTTGTGCACAAAAGAATTGTTCACAAGTTAGTTGTGTATTCCACTCAAGTCAAGTTATTTATTCAAATTTGGTGTATCTCCTTAGTAATTATTTCATTTTCAGTCACCTCCTTACCCTAAAAATCCCAGAAAGTAGTCTAGTGAACACGATAAGGCTGACATTTGAACCCTAGAGGTTCACCTCAAAATAGGTATACCCACAAACTGAGGTGTCCCCATTGTATCTATGAGAGAGAGAGAGATATTTTGTAGACTTAGAACACCTACTATCATCTCTCTGTCAGGTACACTTTCGAGAGATAACAACCACCTTAGAACAATTGCAAGTATATGCTGTCAAAATATCTAAGAAAACTATTAATCTCCATAGCATTCTACTAAGAAAAAATCATCATTTATCAAGGGGAAGTGCTGCCAAAATTAGTCCACAAATATAAAGCATCTTGACTTCTATCTAAGGAGAAAATAAAATCCATCAAAGAAGGAGGATTCCACTTATAGGTAAGTACAGGTATATGATCTTCTCCCTCTTTTTATCTTTCTCAATCTGAGGTAGGTAGATAGTAGTGTTAGCATAGGAATTAAATCAATTTATTTCCTAATTTATAAGTTACACACTAACACACTTTTTGCTTACATGTTTGTGCCCAACGTGGGGCTTACCCCCAAAAATTTAATTACATTTAGTAGCATTTAGTGTTATTAACAATCTTTCCAAATTTGAGAATTTTTGTTGAGATTTACACGTTGAAATTTCAAATTTTTGTGATAGACATTCATTTCAGTGCATTTGACCTATCAACAACACATATGCACATATAATAAAGTGCATTTGTAACCTAAAACAATGATTTTGTAGATAGTAATAACTCATGTGAGTGTAGGGATATACTTCAGTGCATTTGTCATAACCTGTGGCACATTTGTGTATATATCAGTGCATTTTTGTCTTCTAACTCTCACTGTGCAGGTTTGGCGCATTTTTGTATAGAGTAGTGCATTTGTTCATAAAATAATGCATTTGTGTATATATTGGTGCATTTATGTCTTCTAACTCTCATTGTCTAGGTTATTCACATTTGTGTCTGAAGTAGCACATTTTTCATACAACAACGCATTTTCTCTGTAATAGCACATTTTCTCTGTAACAACACATTTGCTATGTAACAACAAATTTTCTCTGTAAATAATGCATTTGTTTTGATAGCAATTTTGCATAAATATTAACCAACTAATAAATTTTTTTGTTTGTAGGGCTATTTTGTAGCATCTTACATTCTGTTTTTGTATGAATATCATAAAAATAAGGGGAAACTCTATAAGTTTTAATACTCGATTAGTATTGGTATAACATTTATGATTGTAGGATATTGATTAAATAACAACCACTAACCGTTTGTCTTGTAGCTCGAATGGTCCAAGAACATTGGGGTGTAAAACAAACTAGTAACCTTTTTGTTTTACTTTTACAGGTCCCCTTATCAAAGGCCTCCATCATAAAATTTTCATTATTAATTTTTTATCATTTTGTGTGTATTTTCCTTTTGTAAATTGTGTTGTTGTTTGTTTTAACCCGAATACGACACCTTGTATGCTCTCCTCTTACATCCTAAGATGATCTTGAGGATCAAAAGTGCTAGTATTCCCTCCCTTTTTCATTTTTAGGGGGTAATGTGACGTGGAATTTACATTCACACACTTATCATAGGTCTAGGGGTCTCGTGATCGTAGGATTCACCTCCATGCATGTAGACACACCCCGTGTTCTGGCGGGGTATATAAATTCTTAGACATTTGTCATTATTGGCTAAGCGCTTGCTTGTTTTAAGAGTGGCGTGAAGTGAGGTGCTTCCACATCCCAAATCCTAAGCCTTAGACAACATCCTTGCAACAAGGACTTGGGCCCCATGTACCTTAAGGTATATCGAGGACATCCCTAGAGAGATTTTATCCTAGATTAGGTAGCCCTTTTGGCTGAATATCTAACTATAGTGCATGGAGGTCAAACTTCCCAAAATCACTCGCTATCCGATCACACATCGACACATAGGTGGAGAGACAGTTTGTGGTAGCATCTTTGGTGTGTGGTATTGAAAGAGGGATATAGTTTGGTTGTAATCCCACCTGACTAGTTAGGATTGTGCTTGCATAATTGTAATTGTTTGATTGTTCTTGTTGAAACCTAGTAAACAACCCTTATACTAATCCTTAAATTAAAACATACACTATACATCCACTTTAACTACAACCTTTTCAACATGGCTATACATCACTAACCTTTGACCATAACCCTCCCCGTTATGTATTTACCATTCATCGCACCTTCCAAGATAATCGTAATTTTTCCCAACATCTTGTAAATAAAATCCAAATAACCACCTTTTCCAACCTAATCTAAAAATTCCAACCACCCATTTTCCCCTTATTATACGCACCTTACCATAGTAAACTTCCTTTTTCTAATCAAATTTTTTACCATAATAAAAACCTAAACCACATACTACTGTTTCAACATTTACTATCATTCATCGTCACGTTATCATGATCCAAGATTCAATTAAATAACACATCTCTTCACCTAAATAAACAAATAATATAATAACCAAAGTTTTTACCTTACACCTTACACTATCCCCCCTTTCAATAAAAAAATCTACATGGAGCTTCTGCTCCTTAGTCCTCCTCCAAACTCTGGCTCAATCTCTTAGAAGGTGGATAGGAACATGAGATTTTGTGTTGCTAGTACAAAGACATAGCTTGAAGCATCCGCTCAAGCTAACCAACCATGCCTCAGCCTGAAATCCTCCTGTGTCCTAAATAAAATGTGGTTGGTGCAACTTTAGTATCTCTCTGATGTGAGTTACCACTGTCACTATCATCCCCTAGGTTTCTTTGTAAGAACGTCTCTCGGCCTAGGGATCCTATATCTGTCTCTATGTCTCGAAGCTCTACCTATGTGCTCTCTAGGTGGTGACTCATTTCCAACCGACTCCATGGGGATTTCTCTACCCTATCCTCGAAAATCTAACATGGTAGAGCATAGGCCTCAATTTATGGCTCTCTATCATGTCTACTAGATCTCTCTCCTAAAGATCCTCCATGTACAACGACATTAACATCCTGTACTGTCTATAGTATCTAAGGCAATATGGCTGCTACTTCCTGATCTTGGGTTGGTAGATCTAGGATCACATGAAAGGACCCCTCATCTAGTCTGTGCCTCCTACACTTGAACAAGATGAGATTTGTTTTATCATCATCTAGGATTTTGTTTCATTTTTCTAAGTTTTCTACGTTTCAAAACATCATGCAATGTTGTATGTTCTAGGTTTAGAGTTGCGCTAGGTTTTCTTGTTGTGTTTTGTGTTTCCAAGTGTGCATGGGGTACAAGCGTTGAACCCAAAGCTCTGCTACCAAATGTAATGCCCAAAATTTTTAACCCTTAAAGCAAGAGAACTAATAAATTAATATTCCAGTTTACAGTGTTAATTTTTTTTGTTTAATAGTGTTAGCAAGGTTAGAAATTTTCACACTTAATAAATTACTCAGTTAGGGATTTCCTCACAAACTTGTGAATAAAGGAATTAAATTAATAATTAAATATTATAATTTACTTTCCTAAGCTATATTTACATTTTAAAACATCTACTAAGTCCCATTAGTTAATTTGGTTATCAAGGACCAAGGTTATATTATTTTCTAACTCAAGGTTAGTTATTTTACCTAGCCACTAAGTGGCCCCATTCACCCCATTACCAATGTTCTTTATTTTTAATTAAAAGTTACATTCCTACAAAATAGCTTTCGACTTAAGTGAGGTAGGGTTTAATTTGGGCCATAGGATTGAATCTATCCTAGCCCTTAGATTTAGGTTTCCCTAAATTTTCTTATGGTTCTCTTTTAATTCTTATTTTCTCAAACAACTTCATTTGTTCTTTTCTTGTTTGTAGGTTTTGGAAGAGGAGGAGGAAGAAGAAGAGGAGCCATGAGAGCAAGGGGAGCCACCATGGAAAAATTTCTCTTCATTTTAGTTGTATAGATTTTTCGAATGTAATGTTACCCATTTGTAGAGATCCTATCTTGGATCTATTTTTCTATTTAATAAAATCTTTTTCTTTTTTGAGTTCAACTATTGTGGAAACCCCATTTTCTTTAAATCCAAGGGTTTTACACATTTGAGTGTCATAAAAGAGATTGAAAGGATTGAACTATTAAATTTAGTTAATTCCTAGTTGTTGGAAGGTTACTTATTAAATTTTAAGCTTAAATTTTACTTAAATTTGAAAAAGGGTTTTTCTTAGAGGGAAACTAATTTTTCCTTCAAAAGTGATGAAACTGATGTCCTACATAGGTGGCTTGTGATCCTGTGGTTGCCACCCTACCTGGGGGTGGTCCACAAACCACCGCTCTGAGTTGGGAAGAAATTCTGAAATCACTGCTCTGCACAGCGCGGAGGTTCTATTCACCAAAAACAAAACCTTCAATAATAAATTATTTTCACGATGTTTCTTCTTGAGTTTATTTTTAATGAAAAATCAATTTTAATGAGGATTTATTCTATTCATTTCTTAGTAGATTGGTAATATATCTAGTTTCCTAATTCCAAATACAAAACAACAACTCAATCTCTATTCTACTCTTTGTAAATAAATGTAAAAATTGAGCATAACATTACTACAATACATTCTATTTCACATCTTCCATTTTTTTGACAACAGAACAAAAGTTCAACACACTTCTTTTCAAAAATTCTTTGTTTTCCAAATATACATGTATATACATTGCAACTTTAAATGCTTATAACTTTAGAAGAGTTTCATTTCTATACAAATAAACACTTAAGCTTTCCTTTCACTATAATATTACAATACAACTATAGAAACTAGCAATTTTCCAATAATTCATTGACAATGCAAGATTTTAAATCCTTTTCTTTCGGTAAGCCTAATTCTTTCCAAAAGGTAAGCAACCAAGAGATCTTTCTACTTGTACTAACTCATTTCAATCTTGGAATAAATGAAATATTAAAACTATCCTTCAAACATTAAATATTACAAACTTCCACTCAAAGTGGGAATACTAATATGATCAATGAAAGGAACGATAACCGAGATCATGCCAAGCTAAGAAAGCAGATGCTAATCAAACATCACGATCGATAAGATGAAAGTAATTCACCGAATAACTTTACATAAACCTTGCAAACAAATGAGTAAGCGATATCATATCTTATTATGGAACTCAATGAAATCTGATGAGAATGGACCTTGCTTATATAGGTAAGGAATAACAATCTAAGAACCAGTCAAGGTCATAGATCAAGCCATAAATCATGGAAAGAACTAGTCATCAAAGAACTAGTCAAGTCCATAGATTTATGAGAGAACTAGACATCAAAGATCTAGTCAATACCTTAGATCTAGGAAAGAACAAGTCAATACCATAGATCAAGGAAAGAACTATACCTAACAACTAGATAATATCTCCTAATATCTAAATAAGATAAAATAAATATCCACACACATAAGTGGGTGAGAATAAATACAATAAAGGTAAATAAAGTACCTAGGTGAACATGAGCTAAGGTAAATACCTACTCTAACACTACCCCCTCAAGTGAAGGTAGGGGCCAAAATAGAAGTGGCATGTCCACGGTCACGAGTCTAGCAAATGACTAGGCCTAATGAGGTACTTATGTACAATAACTAGGAAAAAGGGACACCACAAGGTACCCACACTACAACAAACAAGTCCTTTTTACCACAATTATTCCACAATATTGCCACAATTTAGAATAACTGTAGATAACTTGTAACATCTCTACGAAAATTTCATTTGGTCATTTCAAAGTATTGTGGATATTCTACAATTTACATAAAGTGGTAATAATTCGTAGAAAAGTCACAAATCCAGCCATTCTTCATAGAAATTCAACAATTTTTAGAAAATAGAACTAAAATTAATCGTAACATTATATTAATAGTAAAATTCAATATTTAATAATGTTGAAATGCAATGTTATATATATAATTAGAATTAATTTATTATGGAAATGTAACTATATTAAAATATGTTTAGTTTATTGTACATTAAGAAGAAGAATATATTTTGATCTTTATAATATTTTTTATTATTTTTGTAATTATAATTAACTTTTTAAATATAACCCATTCTTTTATAAATAATAAATGTATAATTAAAATTCTTTTTTTTTATTATTCTTATTAATATAAATAATTTTCTTAAGAGAATTATTAATGTATTTATAAATAATAAATGTAGATTATATGTGGCACCTCTCTATAATTCAGATTTTCTATTTTTATATATTGTGGAAATTCCACAATTTTATGAAAGTGTTAATAAATTGTATTTAATTCACATATACAACACTTTCTCAATGAAAATCCACAATCTTATTTAATTTTTTCTTTTTAAATATTGTGGATGCTCGGCAATTTTATATAAGTGTTCATAATTTGTACCTAATTCACAATTAAAATACTTTCTCAATAAAAATCCACAATTGTATCCAAATTTTAAAAAAACTAAAAAAATATGAATAATAATTACACTCAAAAGAAATAGTTGAAGAAAATAATATTAAAACTACACTTTAAATAACATTCATATAACACATATCAAAATTTAATTTTTTTACAATATTTAACTATAGTTATTTTAGATTATTGGTAACTTGAAAATCTAATAATTTAATTTTTTTTTAACAAATTATACTCAAAATAAATTCAAACATTTACAAATAACATGCAAATGCAGCTATTCTTATGGGTAGATAAGATTAAATTTAATTTTAAACTTTGACCAAGTCCTAAAACCATAATCAAATGAATCAAACCAATTCCCTTATTTTTAGGACTTTTATGTTGAGAATGACCAATTAAAACTATTAGGTGTTCAACATGCAGCGATTTGTGTGCCACATAGGCATGCAACATAGGTTAATAAGAGTAATTTGACATAATTTCAACAATTTGGCTCAAGAAATTTTGCTACGTGCTTTCCCTTCATGACGGTCATAAAAAAAACTCCTGTAAAGGATTGCTGCACAAATATCAAGGGTGTGAATGAAAACACGCCAAAGTGCTTCGAGTTGGGCAACATTCTACCCTTATCATTATAGCTTTTTTGCGTGGAAAATGTCTCGAATTTTTTTTACCAGCATGGACCATGGCCGTAGTGGATACGGGCTACAAATTTTTCCCATTACCACGTTTTTCCAAATGTCTATTCTTTATTTACTGGCAGCATATTCATATATATTAACACACTCGCATTTAAGAAAAATTCATTTCTTAATCTGAGATAACCATAACAAATCCAAACTCTTACCGCTCACTAAACATGTTAAATCATGTTCCGTAGAGAGATTTTACTCAATGTTCGCCTAGTATTTTTATCTTGAACCCCCTCCTCAACCGCTAAGAGGCCCTACTCAATTTTCTCCAAAGTTTGATGATGCAAATCGAAATGATAATCTTGAATGGGTCGGTAGTTTTCTCTTGGAAGCCATAACAATCCTGTGTACTATGTTTATGATTAATGTTATGGTTTATTTTGCTTATTTCGTAATCATTATGCCAATAATTTCAGAGAAGCTGAGGTCTGCTATTTGTGAAGTCTAGGGATTTCACGAGATCACAGGTTTTCATGGAAAGTGGCGGAAGATTACTTTTTGAGGTCGCTGAGATAGGGGATCCGCAAGTCCATGGTGGATGCCCTCCCTGTTTCTATGTATAAGCCTGAAACTTTCAAAGATGGTTTACATTGTGCCGTATTCCTGTGCCAATTTGAGGAGAATGACAAGGTTAGAATGTTTCCCAATGCACTGGTAATATTCTTCTTCTTCTCCTAACTTATTTTATTGCCTTAAAATATTACACTTATCCTCATCGCACTCCCTCATAGATCTCCTCAAAATATCTCCTTCATCACCGAAAGCCAATATTTTTGCACTGCTAACACTTCTTCTCTCGCATCCTATTCCTCTTCCTCTGGTAAGAATATATCACACCATTTCTGTCGTTGTACTTGTGCATTGAGAATTCATAATATGAAGCATTTGGGTTTGAGAAGGGTCGGCACCGTTAATTACTAGTCCGTGAAAGAGCGTAAGGAATAATGTGCACCCTGATCTTATTATTAATGTTGTCGTCCTCTCTGTTTTGGGTTACATCAAGTTATGTTTAAGTAATGAACATCGTTTCTCCTTCCTAGGGAAAAAGGTGTAACTTTTAATTAGAATGGTAAAGATCAGGGGACACTAGAAATTCTTTATAACACTCAACTTCGATTCGAAAGGAAACAATTTTATGTTATTCCTCCTATAAAATGAGGTTGCAAACTTGGGAGATAAGGGATGTGCCAAAGACTCATACACTTGATTATGGAGAGAATAATGAAACTACCATAATGTTTTTATGAAAAATTATCGACTTTTTTGTCTTTGTGAAATGTCTACTAAGTTATTGGGTAAATCTTTACACGCCCAACTTGCTTAGCTTTAATTTTGATATCTTTAGTATTTATTAGTAGTTCTACTATTTTTTCAAATGTTTATATGTCATGTTTGCTAATTATTTATTGCATACTCTAATCTTAGGGGGAGTGGGAGCGCTCAACGATAGTAGCTCTATTCGGTGGCAACTACATGAAGGTTGACATCCATCCATGTTCTTTGAGGTGGACTCAACTGTGGAAGCGATAGCCCTCTATATCCCTGTGCAGATGCATCATTATTATCAGCTTATATGTTGTGGGAGCTCATATGTCATGCGTGTGAATTTGGATGTAGTGGGATAATTTATCTTCCACTTAGAGCTAGAAGGCGCATTTGTGTAGGAATGGACATAATTATCATTTGGTGCTCATGTTTATGAAACATTCTCTCTAGGCTCACAATTAGTGTTTGAGAAGAAGTTGTTTCAATGTAAAATATGCAAAATTTACTCTCTTGTATACTATCCCACAAGTTTTTCTAAATCCATCTTATGGAGTCTATTCTAAAAAAAAAATTGTGTTTATGATTTGAATTTTTTTGTAAAAGATCTAGTATTTTGTAGTGTTTATTTTATCTCCTCCCCACAATATTTTTTCTATACAAATATTTTTTTCTACAAAAATATTCACATTAAATAATAAACTTATATTTGTGTCTTCCAAATATAGACAATCTACATAAAAAATTATGTAAATGAATGTCAAATTAGATGTTAATAATAGCTTTTCTACATTAAAAAAAAAAGATAATTTCACAATTAATTATTGTGGAATCCAAATTGTAGCTTCCACCTACAATTTTTATGTGGTAACGAAAATTGTAGAAATAAATTGTTGAAATTGCCATAATATAATAATTATGAGAGTTACAAAATTGCAAATTAGAGAATTTCTACAAAGACGGAATAAATAGAAAAACCACAATTTTTGTGAAGATTGTGGAATACTAACAAATACAAAAATTGTAGAAATGTTACAAACATTAAGAAATGTGGACAAAGTACAATTTAAAAATGGAGATTAGCTATAAATTTGATAAATTGTGGACTATCCATGGTATAAAGAATTGTGGTAAAACTACAATAATTTATCAAAATGTGGATTAGCTATAATTCCAATTCCACAATTTTAATTTCGTAATACCATTTAACCACAAAAATATTGTTGAAAAATTGTAGCAAAAGGTCAAGTTTGTTGCAGTGCCAAAACCAATAACAACAAAGTAAAGAGAGTAAAAACCCACTCCAAGGCATCCCAAGAAGCTCGGCTAAAAAAAAATCATACAATGTTGAAGAGTTTATGTGTGCACTATGGTGAATCCACTACTCGATCACAAAACTCAAAAACAAGCGACCTTTGGCTCCACAGAATAGCTCCATACAAGGATATTGTTAATGGAGTGATGTCAAAAGTGCAAAAAAAACACCAAACATAATTCGATCGACTACTGCAAATAGGTGTGCCACGATCCAAGAACAATAACAAAAGCAACAAGGCAAGGACACAAACTCTAGAGTGTCACGATCCAAGAAAATCTAAGGTAACAAGGCAAGGACATGAAACCCGAAGAAGCAGGATCAACACCACACCCTCCCATACTATTGAATGGGTGGAGTGATGCTATAAATCTGTATGAGTTGCCCAAAATCAACTACTCAACACCGACATAATAACACTAGACTTCACCAGAATAGATCCCCCACAAGAGATACTATCAACATGTCAAAAGTGTAGAAAATACAGATACAAAATCTCTCAACAAACAAGAGAGATACACTACACCTGCTAAAGAAAAATGCTCAAAACAAGAAGCATCATAATGCATAAGGTATAGAAAGTGGAGCAAGAGGCCTAATGGTGGAGGAGCCACACCTGTAGAGTCCTCTCAATGAATGCCTATGTCACTTCCATGAGTGATTAGATATCCACCCCAAATCAACACGGATGGATGAAGAAGATGTCTGCATTTGACTTGGTGTAAAATACACAATGGGTGCATGAAAAGAACATCGAGAATGTGTGTCGGGTTGATCATGTGTCGGCAGCTAAAACCTCGGGTTTCTCGATCCACGAGTGAAGGTGTAGAACTCATGTGTTGCTCATAATCCTTGGAAGAGTCGAGTGAACAAAAAAGGAGCTCTGTCAATGTGTGATCCTAATAAAGTATACGCTTGAAAACCAATGGCATGAAGAAAATTCTATGTAACACGTGGAATAGAGGAAAAAATACCCTGTGAATGTCTGCTAATGACTCTACTAGTGAGACCACAGAATGGAGCATACGGAGGATCTAAATGCGGTGGTTTGCTTCTCAAAAAGACATGCGGTGAGCGAAGTAGGATACACAACATGTGGTATTGTAGTAGGCACGAGATGTGGAAGAGCATGCAATAACAAGCCTCAGAGGTTTAGAAGCATCAAAAGTAGGTTCGGAGCTCAAAGATAGGCGGATCAATGTCGGTGGGTACAAGAGCACTAGCTGCAAGTGGACTAGGAGCATGGATATGGTTGTCCACAATATGATAGTGATGTTGTAGGCTAGCAATTTTGTTTTGTAGGGAGTGTATTATTGTATCCTTATCATGAATGAGTGATTGTAGAAGAGAATTTCGCTTCTTGACTGATCTATTTTCTTCCACAAATTTTATAATATCCTTGTGAAGTCCACATACTTTAGAGAAAATCATATCATTCTCAGAATCCATGATAGGTATAAATTGCAACTCCTAAAAATTTAAGACGTCGGGCTCAGCTGAAATTTCATCCACAATTAATTACAACACTCCTCCATATTTGGCACTTTATAATTATAATGCAAGTCTCAAAATAAATAACTCAAATGTAAAAGAGCATAAAAAAACAAGCACTTTTGCAAAAATGGCACTTAAAACCAAGTTACCGATCAAAACATACAAGCTTTTTAATATTTTGTTATGTTATTTGTTTTAGTTGCCACTAAAACAAATAAATTTTTATTGCCTTAACCACACAAATAAAATTAAAGGGGGCTGAAATTAAGCACCTACTAGTAGGAATCACAATCTTTAGGGCCTCATATGACTATTTCTAGACTGTGTAGATAGTGACCTTTATTTGCCAAAAATAGCAACCTGTAGATTTTCCCAAAATAGTAAAAATGTGCACAACATCTATGGACCCCTACCAAAAAAGGAAAGAATAAAAATTCTTTTGTACACAACCCAAAAATGATCTGTCATACCAGGAAACAACCCAATGTAGATTTCACAAAATCCAAAAACCCGGTAAAAAAGTTTCCTTGATTTCTTTACTACATGGTGAGAATCTGAGGCAAACCTATGTATTTCACCGTAACCACAAAAAATGACTGCGCCCATAAATGGCCAAGTTTACAGTTGATCTTAGGGTTTTCACACCTTCCGGATCCAATGGAAGCCAATGTTATACATAAAAATGTACGTAGCAACAAAATACGACCAAATCCCAAATATATGAATACATAAAGATTTTATTTGCAAAATAAAACTTATCAGACGAATGTCAACAATGGCAATGTCCAACTCTGATACCATGAAAGGAATGATAACCAGATTGTGCCAAGTCAAGAACACAGATGCCAATCAAACATCATGATCAATAAGATGAAAGCAATTCACCAAAATAAATTTACATAAACCTTTGCAAACAAATGAGCAACAATATCATATATTATTATGGAACTCAATGAAATACAATGAGAATGGGTCGGTTTTCTTATATAGGCAAGGAATAACAATCTAAGAACCAGTCAAGGTCGTAGATCAAGCCATAAATCATGGAAAGAACTAGTCATTAAAGAACTAGTCAAGTCCATAGATTTATGAGAGAACTAGACATCAAGGATCTAGTCAATACCATAGATCTAGGAAAGAACTAGTCAATACCATAGATCAAGGAAAGAACTATACCTAACAACTAGATAATATCTCCTAATATCTAAATAAATAAAAATAAATATCCACACACATAAGTGGGTGAGGATAAATACAATAAAGATAAATAAAGTACCTAGGTGAACATGAGCTAAGGTAAATACCTACTCTAACAATCAATACAACAAGGCCAAACACAAGTCTTCTTGCATTTATTCACCCAACTTGAAACTTCAATCTTGCATTCTTCAATCTTTCAAAAGCTAGGATCACAATACAAAGGAAGGGGGAATAGGAAACACTCTCCACCCAACCTTTAATCAAATAAGAGGAGAAACCATCCCATTATTGGCCCCTGAGCCCCAACCAAAGAACAATGAGGGATCTTGAGCAACATTTGACAACTTTTTTTAACAAGCATGACTTCCACAAAAATATACATTTCAAAGCATTCAACACTTCTAAAATGACACACTCAACAAATTTTATAACTTTATCAACCAATAGATAAGTTTGATATCAAACCAAATGGAGCAAGGAATATGGGAACCACCTCTTTTTCCTCCTAATTGAAGTAGGAGTTTCACCCTAAGCCTCCAAGTGCACAAAACAAACAACAAGACATCTTTATCTCTCCCCTTGCAAGTATACAACATATATCCATGATTTCCTTTTCACTCCCCATAGGTGAAACTCCGAATCACACTCCCTCAAAATGCATGCCTCAAAACTCCCTTTTCCCTCCCCAATGGTCTCATAAATCCATCTCCCACACCCAACTTAAGGAATACTACCCAACCAAAAAAAAACATAATCACAACACTCATACAATATTTAACAAGCACCATTTCCACATCTACAAACATAAATAAGAAAATAACAAGGATTGAGATCCTACCTCTCCATCAAGCTTCCAAGATTCTTCACTCCACAAGATTTTTGACACCTCAAGCCAAGTAAACTCCAAAAGCAACTCCAACAAGCTCCCAATTCCAAAAATGCAAAAGGAAGAAAATGAACAAGTAACCCCAATTCCATCAAATTCCCCAATAAATAGAAATGGGATGTGAGGATGATGAGGTGGCTTCATGTAGGATGCCACTTCATCATTCCTCCATTCCAACACATAAGTCAAAACACCATGCCCAAGACAATAAATGAACATGTAAGACTATGACAACCCAAAAGACACTCAAACTTGCACACCATGCCTACTAAGGAAAAATTAATTGTGGTAAGTAGGAAAGTGCAATTATATTCACCCTTTTACACTCCAAAAAGGATAAATAAGTCAAAAATTAACTCCCCAACCCATAGGTATGGTTTTTGGGTGAATTTAAGAGGCATGGGATAAGATTAGCTTGTTCCACAAGCCTCCAAAAATGCCTCCCAAGTCAAAATTCGAATTTTTAAGTTGGGATAGAGTACATAACACACAAACCAACACAAATCCATCTTACACCCACAAGATTTCAAGGACCGCTTACCCTCATAATCATCCAATTGTCACATCTTTATTTTAGTTAATAAATTAAGTTGGATTAGCTAATTAAGACATAATAGTAATCGTTAATAAAGTGACAACAATTTCCAAAAATTAAATACATATAACACAAATAAATCACACACAAAATTAAAAGAAAAGGTAAAACATTTCACCCCATGGCCACACATGTGAGGTCACCCCCATGGAAACCTCATAACTAGGCATGCAAAAACACCACATAAACATAAGACATAGTTGTCAAATTTGGCCATGTTGCACAACACCCAATATCCTTATGTGGTTGGTGCCCTATCCCCTTTCAATGTATGTGGTAAAATATCCCTGCAACACAAACAAAATACCTCTCTAGCCTCATGGCCGCATCAACAACATCGAGAAATAATACATCTACTTAGAAATCAATAATCATAATCTAAAATTAAGTAATTCTATCATTTGTAAACATATCAAATAATTTGATCCTAACATCCATGAGATTATAATTCTACTCAAAAATCCTGAGTATAACATGTCAGCATAAAATCCAAATAGCATAAATCAACCTATATCGAATTAACTACCAATTTCATCTAATCAAATGTGAATCACAACATGTCAACAGTCCAAATATATGCATAGTCTATCATCTAATGTTCAATGTATCATAATCAAAATTTCTAGGTATCAGTCCAAAAGTAATATCAACATAATGCAAATAGTGTTGAAGAGGAGTGGGAACTACACAATCACTCTAGGTAACACATCTGACCTAGCGGTGTGGGAACTCAAGCAGGAACACACATGAATGGCCTTCAATTGTTTCTTAGTATTCAATCTCTTCAAGACTCATGATGATGCGTTTCTCTGTGTTATTTGTTCTTCACTATGCTATTACATCAGGGAATAATGTAGGAATACTCACGTATACACGTGAACATGAATGAACCTTTGTTCTAATTTTGCACACCACACCAAAAATCGAAAAACCACAAAATGCCACCATAGCTCCATGCTGCCCCATCATTGGTGATTGATGAGAGGTCGTTGATTGACCTCTAGCCTCTGATACCTCTGTCCTCCATCATACATGATGCTTACTCAAAATTTTTATATTGAAGTACATATGTTTCCACATTGTTTTTATTTTCTTCCCTCCCGCAATGTGAAACACTTTATTTTTTGGACATTGGGTAACACTGAAAATGCGTCCGTAAGGTAATTTTAATTTTTAATTTTTTTTTGACAATTTGGTTGTTTTGACTAATAAAAAATGACAATAAACAAATATTCTAAAATCACCTATTTGACAACAATAATACCATTAAGAAAAATCCGACTCTTTTACATGACTTGGCTCAAATAACTTACAATTGACAAGACAAAATGGTGTCAAATGACTTTTACAATACAATACATTTGACTATCAAGACTCTAAACACAAATAATTATGAATAACAAATGAAGGATGATAGATGTAAAATGATGACACAATACTTTAAAGATGAGACTTACTAACACAAAATAACTAAAGCTCACAAATTTATACTAAACATTTGACTTATAAATAAACAACATAGACACGTGACTTTTATTTAACACAAACATAACAATTTGTATGGTTTGACTAAGCATATGACATATTTCTAAACAATACAATAGACCACTCTGTAATCTCTCACCAAGCTGTATACAGATGGGAATACTAAGAACTTAGACCCAACTATACTTTATAAAAAAATACTATATGGATCACCTTTTAGGGTCGAGATATTAAACCATGGTTGAAAGTGATTAATATGAATTACATCCTAGATATGTAGAATCCATGTGAAAGATAAATAAATACCAGCATTAGATGACGCATGGGAGAGGAGACTTCTAGACGCTTGTAGAAAATGCAATGAGAATCTGAATTTTCTCTTGCAAAGTAGAATCCACGTAAATTGGAGATGGACACAGCTGCAATATTTGATAATTAATGGACATTAAATTTGATTCCTAGATTGACAATTGCTATGTCCCTTAATGGGTTGTGTGACTCTTAGGTGAAAAATACACGCTTATTTGAATAGCATATGGATTTAAGGAGGAAATCTTGGGCGATACAGATATTGTGACGAATGCAAATTAGATCTAGTTGATCAATATTATAAGGCCAATGTTTAATTAAACACGATGGTAGATGCAGAACAATCGAGAAGGTTGAGAAGGTTTTCATCATAAAATTTGTGAAGATGTAGACAACATAAAAGCCATGAGTTTCCAAAGACCATTCGCCAATGCCTCTACCCGTGCACAATAATGAGTCTAATAAATACGTCTGGGTAGTCATGGTATGTGAAGGGGATTAATGAATGGAAATGCACAACCAATCAATGTTGCAAATAAATGTGAATACCAAACCAACACTCTCTATCAAACTTGTGGTCTCCTTGATCCCAGTCCCTCCTTCCTCATGTACACATGTTTTGCAATAACACTTTAATCTCCTGTAACTGGGAATGATGGTCTATGAGTGCATTATTCACCTGAATAATATCCAAAGACTATTATTACAGGCCCTTGTTTACACTACAGTCACTTCTTCTTAGATTTTTAAAACTAATCCTAAAAAACTAGTCTATACCAGTTTCTCCACTTAACTCTCTCATTACACGAGGAAACGAACTTATTTACAAATATACAAAACATGATTTTATGGTCTGAACTTGGTGATATTACGAAAGTGTTTTCCACAAGGATCATCTTGCCATATACTTAAAGTGTTTTCCAAAAAAAGGACTCGAGGAAAGGGAATACGAGGATGAGTAAGAGCAACATGCAGAATTATAGAGATAGCAGTAATAATCCTTTATGTATACGAAGTCATAGTGAATTTAAAACAAGATCGCTTGCATTGATGAACAAGATGAGATTACCAGACACAAAGTTCTGTAAATAACCTTCTTCAGATTCATTAATCAAGGACACAAAGTTCCTTCTTGGTTATACAAGATCACTATACTCGCAATATTTGAAAATATGCAATCAGTGAGACTAACGAACTAGAAACAAATGATCTTCACGAAATTAAATGAAAACACAGAGATAACAGAGATTAGATAGACAATGAATGGAAAGCCCTTTTGTATTGATTTCTTTATGATCTATTTACACTTTCAGAAAATATGCCAAGTTCTTCCTCCTAGAATGGCGAAAAAAGGCCATTATATAGCTTACAAATCAGTTACTTTTTCAGAATCGCTTTCTTTTAACTAAAGAATAGTTAAGGACTGCCCAATCGCAGTACCTCAACCTATTACAAAGAAAACGGAAAAGAAAGGGAAGAAGAGAAAAGAATGGGGAAGAAGACAGGTGGCCAGTCACTGAGAGGGACCCACCGACTTCGTAATCCGCCTGCTCGAATCTCTTCAACGCCTCCGCCTATGTCTCTCGCCATGGGAACTGACGTGTTGGCTGCAGACTGAGTCCAAAATCCTAGACACTTCTCCATCTCTTTATCAAACTCGACATGAGTATGATAATCTTTATTTGCTTCTTCAATGGCAGATTGAAGAGAGCAGATCTCCTTCATTTTTTCTTTGGAGATGGAGCTTTCCTTGAATAAATTGTCTTTTACAAAAGTTCTGAACTGAGCTTTGATCTCTTGTAAGGAAAGGGAAGCACCAGAAGTTTCATCTTGAAGATGACAGTGTATATCTTTGAAAGCCGAGACAACCAATGTCTTGAAGGCTTCGCCCTTCTGCCAGCTGTTCTTCATTTCTCCCAAAGCCTCCTCCAAGACTCTGATCTTCCAATCCACACGTAGACCCTGTGACTTTGGCAGATTGTCCTTTCGCATCATCAAAAACTTTATTCGCCAAAGCAAAATGTTCTCGCCTCTGTCTCGTCCCATAAGGCGAAGGTCTACTATGCAACTGCTCCAGATTTTGAGCTCTTTATCCATGGTATTGATAGTGGAGGAGAGCTTCAGTTGCACATTGCTCACCTTTTCGTGGAGTTTGAAAGCTTCACCGATGAAGTTTAACCCAGCAACAAGCATGTCATCCACCATGGCTTCAATAGCTCTCGCCATGACATGTAATACTTGTGCATATCTTTAATACTCGCACTTCATCTTGGCTTAGAATTACAGGAGGTGGGAGAGCAGCCAAGGGGGTAGGGTCCAAAACTTTGTCCTTAGACAAAAGGGACTTGATGAAACCTGTGAGAACTTGGGCCTGTTCTTCCAACTGTTCAATAGTTTGCTGGCCCTTTTCTACCCTCCCAATGACTCTTGTGATGCTTTCCGGAGGTTGTGAATTTCACCTTCGGGGGTAGACTCTCCCATTGGGATTCTCGAGAGCTCCAAGTCGATGCCCGCAAGTCCCGCCCGATTTATCCGTCAGAGGCTTGGCAATCTCCAGTGAATTGCTGACCTTGAGCATCGACACTATTCGGGAGGTGACTTTGGCTTTTGGCACGAGAAGGAGTGGTGCCCAACAAGGTCGCGACAAAGATCAAAATTTGATCCCGAGCTTTGAGAGGAGAATTTTCTCTTCTTTTTGTCGACCAAAGGTTGCACCCACGCGAAAGAGGAAGAGGAATCAGCAGGAGGGGCAAGGGGACCAAGAGACAGGGAGCTCATGACGCTCAAGGTCTGTGCAGCTGTTGACTCGAGTTGAGATGTGAGCGGGGCACTGGAGGCAATTGTGGTAGAAGAATCAATAGCAACTGGAAGCTCAGTGCTCTGGACTTCTTTATCTTTATCAGCTGGGTCTTCAGGAGCATTTGCAAGGGTTGGCATTTCGCTTTCTTCACTTTCACTAAGAACAATGATGTTCTCTGGCCCTATAGGCAAATTTTCCTATTTTTCCTGGAGATCTTCTTCCACAGGTTCTTTCTTTACTTCTTTGAGTTTCTTCTTATATACCTGGGTGGATGAGGAAGGAGTAGATTCTCGCAGTCCCCGAGTTGATGAGGCAGAGGGGTCTTCACCGGTGTCTCGCACTGGAATAGATGCTTCTCTTCTTGGTGTTGAAGCATCCTTAGAAGAGGATTCTCCGAATGCCTCCCGAACTCTCGAACTCTCCTCACAAACCTGCACCTAGTCCCGACTAAAACCGGAGCAAGGATCTCAGCCAGTCGTCCCCTCTCTTTCCCTGCTCCAATCCACGTCCTCTAAAGGAGTGTGCTTAACCACATTTTCATACTCATACGAGTATAGATCGAGTTGTCATCCTTTAGCCCTTCAGAACTTGATATAGGCCGAGTTCTTCAATTAATCGCAAGGAGAATCGCCATAGTGCCTCCTTCTAGCCTCAAAATCATCAAGACAATCAGCCCAATAGTCTTCTCAGATCACTCTGTGATAATAGACTATTTTGATGTTCTCGCCCAATGAACCTCTTCAAGTCGAAGCAAGTCCTTGGCTTCAAGAAGTGAACCGTGATGGGAACCAGTGGCTCTTTCTACATTCTCGTGCATCTAGGGCTGTTTTGCAGGTATAATTTCCCAAAGAGATGGGAAAGTGTAAACCAGTTGATCCTCTTATCCTCGCCGCAGTTCTCAGTGTAATTTGTCCAATTGCCTCGCATATTTCTATCAAGGCCATCCTATCATTACGTAACATGGGCAGCCTTAGAGGGGTGCCCTCAAAGCAAGCAAGCCCGATATAAGAGAATTTCCCGAATCGATGAAGTAAGCACCGTAGTGCGATATCGAGTCATAGCTTCATCGAGAATCTCCCGGCAAAGATCGCCTTCGAGCAGCAGCCTAACCACGTACATGGTGAAAGTCGCTGCCCCTTCAAGTTACGATTGCTGGTCTCTGTGGTGAATCATGGGCAAGATGCATATATTGGATCATCTTTGTGTTCATCTATGTAAGAGAAACCAAACCACCGCCTTGATGTCGCAGAGTGTACATCGTGCACGAAGTCATATAGAACTTCTTTGTTTCACGCACGTGGATGCCTGCTCGCCAAATTCATGCTAATGATCTCCGCCTCATTGATATTCTGTGTTCCTCGCATACCATGTTGATGAGCGGGCACATCCGTAAATGGAACTCATGGTGGAGGGCAAGCCCATAACCCGAGCCAACAGAGTTATGAAATCGACAACTCTTCATTAAAATCTACCCGCAAGAGGGTTTTGGGCCGACGAGAAGCTCCTTTCTTAGGGTTCTTCACCAGACTTGCAACCCGTGCTTTGTATTTTGTCGTGCCCGATCAACAGGCTCGTGCTTGATCCCAGAAACGACTATGGCATTATCCGTCTCTCGGGATCCTCGAGCAAAGTGCTAATGGTGGCAGATCTAGTTTGGCAATGAGTTCGTGTATATTGGTCAATTCGCTCGAGGCGGGTCGAAGTGAGCTCCGCATGAAAGCACGGTATCAAGACACCGCACCGAGATCGGGAAACCGCCAAAGAAAGGCCAAACCGCCTGTCGTGAATCATTGCTGCCATCGAGTAGGGTTTGATCCGCCACCCTCGCCCAAAATCACCGAAGTCGAGATGTCGAGCTTCACCTGTCTCCAATGTTGAGAACGGCAGACTCTAGTGGTGAAACTTGCTCCCGTCCCCGGAATTTGATCTTCATACCGATAGTAGTTGAGAGAGAATGCAATCTAGACTTGGGAAGGAATTGCAGAGGGAATGGGTATGTGCGCAAGAAATTAGTTTGCATGCAGGGTTCGAGCAAGGAAGCAAAGTGTGAAAATGTAAAAGGGGGTCTGCCCGTTATATAGCCATTTTGGAGAGAGAAAGGAAATCAATGCGCATTAAATTCATATCTACCAATTTCAGAAGCAACATATTCGGTAGAGCGGGAAAACTAAGTATGAATGGCATTTGGTTCGCTTGGGACATGTGAGACGCGAATGCGTGAAACACGCGGCTCACCGATCAAAGCGAAGCAGGAGAAGACGCACAAATGCATTTTGGGACATTTGGGACGAAAACGCGTGAAGTACGCGGTTCGGGCATTTCGGCTGAAAATGGAACAGAGCGCACTTTTGAAATTGGGACATTTGGGACAAGAAACGCAAGTGAAGTACGCGGTTCGGGTGTTTCGGGTGAAATTGGAACGACTTGCACTTTTTGACTTGGGACATTTGGGTCAAAAAGTTCCGAAGTACGCGACTTGGTCAATTCGGGTGAAAACGTGACAGAAGGTCCGGAAGTGTTTGGGACATTTGGAACAGAAATGCGTGAAGTACGCGGCTCAGGCATTTCGGGTGAAAATGCAACAAAGGGGCCCGTTTGAAACTGGGACATGCGGGACAAAAATACGTGAAGTACGCGAGAAACACACAAAATGACCCAGGAATGCAGATCTGTTACAATTTCTTGACTTTTAACATTTTCAAAGACAACAGAGAAGACATTCAAAACTCAAAATTTTGAAAATTTACTTTAAGTGCGGGGAAATTTTGAGTGGACAACAGCTGGCTCCTTCTGGGGATGACTTGGCATAAATTCAAGGAATGAGGCAAGGCAAGAACTTAGACAAATTCAGGGAAGCAGACCAGTACCTTGCCATTGGGCAACGGAGTCAAAAAGAACACCAATACAGAGGGCAACACACCAAAACAACAAAAGGAAAACACACCAAAAGCAGAGAAGCAAAAACACTGTACAGAATATACAAAGGACTCCCTAGTCACCTAGGACTTGAACAACTTGAGATACTGCCCACTATAAGGAAGTGGGAGGGGAGAACCATCCATGTAATCAAGATAGAAAGAATTCTTACCAGCAAAGTGTCTGATCTTGAAAGGCCCGAGCCAAAGGGAATCAAACTTTCCATGGCTGCCACGAGGTTCATGTCTTTTATCCCATAGCAACACAGTGTCTCCAACTTGGAAATCTCTGAACCTAGCTTTCTTGTCAAACAGGACCTTTACCTTTTGCTGGTGAACAGATATCCTATCAGCAACCATCAATCTGTCCTCATTCAGTTTGTGCAGGTACATAATTCTCTTATCCAGAGCATCGCTGAAACTAGTATCCTCAATGGCCTTCATTAGGTGCAAGGCTGGCAGTTCCACTGTCACTGGCAATTGAGCTTCTACTCCATACACCACTTGAAAAGGAGACATTCCAATAGCTCTCTTTGGTGTAATCCTGTCTGCCCAAAGAGCATCATAGAGCTTCTTGTGCCGCCACTGAGACTCATCGACCAACTTCCTTATGATAGTCACCAGATTTTTGTTAGTGGATTCTCGCTTGCCCATTCCCCGAGGGTAGTAATCAAGAGTGAGCCAAAGAAATACCATACCCATAGCAGTAAATCCATTATCTCACCAAGAGAAATTCAAGCATTATCTGTTACAATCTTGTTAGGTACACCATACCTTACCAAGATGTTCTCTTTGATGAAGCTGCATACCACTTCAGAAGTAGTGCTCTTGACTGGAATAGCTTCCACCCATTTGGTGAAGTAGTCAGTGGCAGTTAGCACATGAGTGTGACCAGCACTAGAAGCAGGATTAAGTGTACCAATGAAGTCCAAACCCCACTGTTGAAATGGTTCCTCAATCACAACTGGCTTGAGAGGCAAAGAGGCCAGTTTAGGTCTTCCCACAAAAGTCTGACAAGCCTCACATTTATCCACCCACTTGGATGCATCTCTGAACAAGGAAGGCCAGTAGTATCCTCCACGGAGTATTTTATGAGCTGTAACCATTGATGAAAAGTGCCCTCCACATGCATGATCATGAAAAGCCGAGAGCAACTTTCTCGTTGTTCCTTGTCCACACACTTCAAAAATCTCCCATCTATTCCTCGCTTCAACAAGGCATTTTCCCACAACACATATTATACGACCTCAATTTAATAAAATCTCTCTTTTCTTTGGTAGTTAAATGAGAGGGGCATTCCCATAGGTGAGAAAATGGGCGATGTCAAAGCATACCATTCATCAATCGAACTAAGGAATGTAAAAGAGGAAGGTCAACTTTCTCCTCCAAAGAACTCATGTTTGGCTCCTTCAAAGAATGAGCTCACAAAGGCCTTTTCCACGAACCAGCTTGGTTGGTTTGATGTCAATGTCATACTTGGACCTTAGCAACCCAGCCTCCCTCTCTTGGATCCAAATTCTTGTTGTGTGAGAATCGACTTAACAGCTTGATCTCGGAACCAAAGACCATGGAGTGAGAGTTGAGGATATAAAAATGAAACTGCTTCACAGCTTTGACCACTGCAAAAGCATGCTTCTCCATCATGGTGTATTTCAACTCATGATCCTTCAGAATATAGCTCATGAACGCAATTGGGAGTTCATGCTCATTAGAGTCTTCTTGAGTTAAGACAAAGAGCTGTGGTATTATCTCAGAAGATAGCAATAGATGATGAAATCTTTGCTGAAATCAGGACAGGCCAAAACTGGAGTTTTAGCGATAGCTCTCTTGATACCCTCAAAGGATTCCTTTCCTCCAGAAGACCAACCAAATGTTTGCTTCCCTTTCATCATTTGAGAAATATTCAAAGTTAACTCTGCAAAATCAGGGATGAACCTTCTTAAAAAATTGATCTTACCGAAGAAGGAGTGCACACCCTTTTTACTGGTTGGGAGAGGAATTTGCTGGATAGCTTGTACTCGTTCAGGGTCAATCTTAATACCATCCTTGGAGACAATGTGCCCTAATAGTTTTCCCTCTGTGACACAGAAAACAGATTTTTTAGGATTCAAAGAAATTCCATGCTCTCTGCATCTTAGCAGAACTGTCTCTAGGTGATCAAAATGATCCGCTCTTGTCTTGGAAAACACTGTCAGGTCATCAAGATATATGACAATACACTTCCCTTTCAAGCTTCCAAAAGCCAGATCCATAGCTCTCTGGAAAGTGGCACCAGCATTAATAAGCCCAAAAGGCATTCTCTTGTAGGCAAAGGTACCCCAAGGAGTAGTGAAGGTTGTCTTGTGTTGATCCGCAGTATCAACCTCTACCTGATTATATCCAGAAAATCCATCAAGCATAGATAACATTTCAGATCCTGTTACTGCTTGCAATACTTGATCCATCATAGGCAAAGGATAATTATCTTTCAGAGAAGCCTGATTCAGGTTCCTGAAATCAACACAGATGCGGATCTCACCATTCTTCTTTCTAACAGGCACAATGTTTGCAATCCATGTTGAATGGTGAATGGGAAAGATGATTTTAGCCTTCAACAATTTCTGAATCTCCTGAAAGATGGTGTCAGCTATTTTGGGGTTGTATTGCCTCGCTCGCTGAAAGGCTTAATTTCTCGGTTTGAGAGGAATAGAATGCCGCATATCTTTGGCTCAAGGCTTTCAGATCCTCATAAGAATATGCAAGAACATCCTTATACCTCCTTAGAAGATCAATTGCTTTTCTCCTCTCATCTGCTGTGCAACATTTTCCAATATTCACGAGCTTGGGGTCAGTAGAACTTCCAATATTGATTTTGTCATGTTCAGCTGATTGTTGAGGCCCAGAGGAAGCTCTAGATTTCACATACCTGTCATGTTTATCAAATAATTCCTCCAAACTCACCAAACCTTTAGGAATCTTGTTTCCTTTGAGTTTAATGCACCCTTCCTGATCTGTTTCTTCTCCTTGGGTGACAACTTGGTCAAAGGACACACTTTCACGAGGCAGGTTGTCACTTCCCTCAAAATACAGTTGTTCGAAATTACCCTTGAGTTCCAGGAAGGAAAGCAAATGCTGATCATCATTGAAAACTTGCCAGTTATTGGTATTGTCAGGTACACTAGGCCGATGGACCATTTCAATGGTGAATTTGTCCTGAGAGAAATCAGGATGAGGAATCAAGAAGGACCCCGAGACAAAGCCTAGTGAATCAGCCCTGCTGTTCTTTTCCCTAGGTATTGCTTCAATAGAGAAAGCATCAAGGAATTCAATGGAATCCCAAACCTGATTCCGGTAATGCTTCAGCCTCCCATTTTTTACCTGAAAAAGGCTTCTGACTTGCTTTACAATCAGCTCTGCATCACCACGAGCCAGGAGATTCTTTACACCTTGTTCTTTGGCCACTTGCAATCCGAGAATGAGAGCCTATACTACTCGTGTTATTAGTATTCTCGAACTGTAACTTGAATGAAAAGGGGTGTAGACTTCCTTCAGGTGACACTAGCAGGACACCAGCTCCAGAACCAGCTGAGGAACAACTTCCATCAAATTCTAAAATCCAAACACCATTAGGATCTTTAGGTGATGCTTTGGGGGGTTGGATTTCATCAGGGGACATAATCATGTAATTGCCATGACCCATATCCTCATAGAGTATTTGTGCTTTAGGGTCATCCGTTTTCTGCACAATATACTCAGATTGTTTCTCAGGCAGCAACTTCTTCATTTGTCCATTAACCGGTACAAGGGCATGTGACCAATCCATTTGAATTTCTCCACCCACATCTTTACAAAAGTTCCTACTTAGCAACATCCCGTATGAAGGAGGGATATCTGCTACTAAGATGGTAGCCAACACTTTCTTTTCAGGCAAGGCAGCAAAAGCCACTTGTGCATCTTTAATCCTTCCAACCAGAGGCACTTCCTTACTCTCCATAGAGTAGCAAGATCCATAAGTACGAGTGAGGGTCAAGCCCAAGGCATGAGCTACTTTAGCTGGCATGACATTGTCTGAGGCTCCTGAATCTATGACACAATTACTGAGCCTATGGCCAGCTATGAGAAGTGTTACATAAAATGGTTTAATTTTGTCACTGTGCGAGGTGACAAAGAAACTACTGATCAGGTGTGGTGTAGAATGAGGAGTAGGTAAAAGGCCTTTAGAGGTGGTCTTGGAATGGGAATTAACAAATTGAATCATCTTGGCAAAAGCTTTGGGATGGGTCTGATAGTACTCAGCTTCTGAGATTTGGACCTTGGTCTTTTTCAGGTGATCAACAATATCAAAAGACCCAGAAGTGGATGGGCCATCATCATTTGAAATTCTAGGCTTATCAACTTTAGGAGAAAAAGAAGAAGCAACTTTGGTAGCAGGATTGATAGGACTCACCTTTGGTGTAGACGAAGTAGGGATAGGAGATCCTCTTTTTGCAATCACGGGAATAGTTGCGATCGACTGCTCCTTAGATTTCTTGATAGGTCGTGTCACTTTCTCCTCTGACGTGTCTGCTCTCGAGTCATGACAGCAAATGATTCGCTATTCATGTCTGCTACCACTTCATCATAATCATCTCCATCATCAATACCCTCGGTGGTAAAGAAATTAACTCGAGATCCCTCAAGTTCTTCTAGCCTCATCATCAAATTCCTCCACAAACTCCTCGCAAGCTTCATTATCCTCATCATCATCCGGCTCTTCAACTTCACAGGTTGCATTCACAGGAACCTTAACAGGAGGTCCTTCAAGTGCTAGTCTTGTTTGAGAAGTGCAAACGATTCCCGGGCTGGAAATTTCTTTCGAACATCTCGCATAAGGGGCATGCTGAGCCAATTGTTTCTTTATAGCAATAAGATCATTCGCAAGTTTCTGAACTAATGGATCAGTGTTAGGTCCAGGGGTGGAAGAGGAAGAAGCAGCAGACTTAGATTTGGGAGGGTCTCTTCTCAACTTCCCTGACATGATCAAGTCATCTTCGACACTAACCGCGCTTGATCTAGAGCTAACGCTGCGAGATTAGCCCTTCTTAGTGCATAACTAACTTTAGGTGATGGGCATTTAGAAAGAAACATTTTTGAATCCGATCAATGTGTCGAGTGTTTGTTGGAATTTTATTTATCAACCTCGTTGAACCGGGCCACAAATTCTCTCATGGGCTCTTGTGAATCTTTCTTTATCTCGAGAGATTTGGGCTAGCAAGGCATGTACATCTTTCGCCGGCTTGAAACGATTTTCGAACCGAGTTCTCATGTGTCCTGGGCCAATGGTTATAGCAACCTAAGGTGAAAGAACCAATCAGCAAAGATTATCTCAGTAAAGTCTCCACGAACAGCCTTACGGAGACGTTCTTCATGTTCAACTCCCAAAACTCCACATGCAACTATGAAGGCTGCAATATGTTCATCGTGATGTACTTTGCCATCACCTTTGAATTTTGGGAAGTTCTTCCAGTTACTCTCGGGTAACTCATGTAAAGGCCGAGTAAGGGCTGGGGCCCGACACGCTGACCCCATGGCAATGGTGCCGCCATTCTTGGAAATATGGCTTGAGAGGAACTCGTAACACCAAAGCGAGGATCAAAGCTCGTAGATTGGGACTAGCAGCTCAAGGAATACCACCCGTAGGACTTCTATCTTGAACAGGTGGAGTGCTTGTCGAACGAGTCCTTCTATTTCTTGTTGAAGTTGAAAGGAAAGGAAAACCTTGTTGCTCTAAAAGCTGAAACTGAGAATCTTCAATACCAAGGGCCCTTCTCCCTCGAGTGAAACGTGGAGTCGCCAGATCAAAGGATGATCAAAAATTACAGAACTGGAATGCGATTTTCCCCAGCGGAGTCGCCAAAAACTGTTGGTCGTCAAATAGGACTTTTAAGAAGAGCAACAGTCAGGGGACAAGAAGTCCCTCCTCTTTAATGGGAGAGGTTCCCTTATTCAGAAACGAACTTATTTACAAATATACAAAACATGATTTTATGGTTGAACTTGGATATTACGAAAGTGTTTTCCACAAGGATCATCAGTTACAAAAGGACTGAGGAAAGGGAATACGAGGATGAGCAGAAGAGCAACATGCAGAATTATAGATAGCAGAATAATCCTTTTTATGTATACGAAGTTGCAAAGTGAATTTAAAACAAGATCGCTTGCATTGATGAACAAGATGAGATTACTGCACACAAAGTTCTCGTAAATAACCTTCTTCGATTCATTAATCAAGGACACAAAGTTCCTTCTTGGTTATACAAGATCACTATACTCGCAATATTTGAAAATATGCAATCAGTGAGACTAACGAACTAGAAACAAATGATCTTCACGAAATTAAATGAAAACACAGAGATAACAGAGATTAGATAGACAATGAATGGAAAGCCCTTTTGTATTGATTTCTTTATGATCTATTTACACTTTCAGAAAATATGCCAAGTTCTTCCTCCTCGAGAATGGCGTAAAGAAGGCCATTATATAGCTTACAAATCAGTTACTCTTCGTAACCGTTTCTTTTAACTAAAGAATAGTTAAGGACCGCCAATCGCAGTACCTCAACCTATTACAAAGAAAACGGAAAAAGAAAGGGAAGAAGAGAAAAGAATGGGGAAGAAGACAGGTGGCCAGTCACTGAGAGGGACCCACTGACTTAGTAATCCGCCTGTCTCGAATCTCTTCAACGCCTCGCCTATGTCTCTCGCCACGGGAACTCGACGTGTTGGCTGCAGATCGAGTCCAAAATCCTGACACTTCTCCATCTCTTTATCAAACTCGACATGAGTATGATAATCTTTATTTGCTTCTTCAATGGCAGATCAAGAGAGCAGATCTCCTTCATTTTTTTTCTTTCGAGATGGAGCTTTCCTGAATAAATTGTCTTTTACAAAAGTTCGAATCGAGCTTTGATCTCTTGTAAGGAAAGGGAAGCACCTGAAGTTTCATCTTGAAGATGACAGTGTATATCTTTGAAAGCCGAGACAACCAATGTCTTGAAGGCTTCGCCCTTCTGCCAGCTGTTCTTCATTTCTCCCAAAGCCTCCTCCAAGACTCGATCTTCCAATCCACACCGTAGACCCGTGATTTTGACAGATTGTCCTTTCATCATCAAAAACTTTATTCGCCAAAGCAAAATGTTCTCGCCTCTGTCTGTCCCATAAGGCGAAGGTCTACTATGCAACTGCTCCAGATTTTGAGCTCTTTATCCATGGTATTGATAGTGGAGGAGAGCTTCAGTTGCACATTGCTCACCTTTTCGTGGAGTTTGAAAGCTTCGCCGATGAAGTTTAACCCAGCAACAAGCATGTCATCCACCATGGCTTCAATAGCTCTGCCATAGACAGAATACTTGTGCATATCTTTAATACTCTGCACTTCATCTTGGCTTAGAATTACAGGAGGTGGGAGAGCAGTCAAGGGGGTAGGGTCCAAAACTTTGTCCTTAGACAAAAGGGACTTGATGAAACCTGTGAGAACTGGGGCCTGCTTCTTCCAACTGCTCAATAGTTTGCTCAGCCGGCCCTTTTCTACCCTCCCAATGACTCTTGTGATGCTTTCTCGGAGGTTGTGAATTTCACCTTGGGGTAGACTCTCCCATTGGGATTCTCGAGAGCTCCAAGTCGATGCCCGCAAGTCCCGCTCGATTTATCCATCAGAGGCTTGGCAATCTCCGTGAATTGCTGACCTGAGCATCGACACTATTCTCGGGAGGTGACTTTGGCTTTCTTGGCACGAGAAGGAGTGGTGCCCAACAAGGCGCGACAAAGATCAAAATTTGATCCCGAGCTTTGAGAGGAGAATTTTTCTTCCTTTTGTCGACCAAAGGTTGCACCCACGCGAAAGAGGAAGAGGAATCAGCAGGAGGGGCAAGGGGACCAAGAGACAGGAGCTCATGACGCCAAGGTCATGGCACTGCTGACTCGAGCCGAGATGTGAGCGGGCACTCGGAGGCAATTGTGGTAGAAGAATCTACAAAGCACTGGAAGCTGCTGCTCGGACTTCTTTATCTTTATCACTGGGTCTTCGTGGAGCATTTGCAAGGGTTGGCATTTCACTTTCTTCACTTTCACTAAGAACAATGATGTTCTCTCGGCCCTATAGGAAAATTTGCCTGCTTTTTCCGGAGATCTTCTTCCATGTGTTCTTTCTTTACTTCTTTGAGTTTCTTCTTATATACCCGGTGGATGAGGAAGGAGTAGATTCTGCAGTCCCCGAGTTGATGAGGCAGAGGGGTCTTCACCGGTGTCTCGACTGAATAGATGCTTCTCTTCTTGGTGTCAAGCGTCCTTAGAAGAGGATTCTCCGAATGCCTCCCGAACTCTCGAACTCTCCTCGTCAAACTGCACCTAGTCCCGACTAAAACTGGAGCAAGGATCTCAGCCAGGTCGTCCCTCTCTTTCCTGTTCCAATCCACGTCCTCTAAAGGAGTGTGCTTAACCACATTTTCATACTCATACGAGTATAGATCAGAGTTGTCATCCTTTAGCCCTTCAGGAACTTGATATAGGCCGAGTTCTTCAATTAATTGCAAGGAGAATCTGCCATAGTGCCTCCTTCTAGCCTCAAAATCATCAGCACAATCAGCCCAATAGTCTTCTGTATCAGCTCTGTGATAATAGACTATTTTGATGTTCTGCCCAATGAACCTCTTCAAGTCGAAGCAAGTCCTTGGCTTGAAGAAGTGAACCGTGATGGGAACCAGGGCTCTTTCTACATTCTGTGCATCTAGGGCTGTTTTGCAGGTATAATTTCCCAAAGAGATGGGAAAGTGTAAACCAGTGATCCTCTTATCCCTGCAGGTTCTGTGTAATTTGTCCAATTGCCTGCATATTTCTATCAAGGCCATCCTATCATTACAGAACATGGGCAGTCTTAGAGGGGTGCCCTCATAGCCGGCAAGCCTGATATAAGAGAATTTCCTGAACTGGATGAAGTAAGCACCGTAGTGCGATATCAGAGTCATAGCTTCATCAGAGAATCTCCTGGCAGTATCACCTTCGAGCAGCCTAACCACGTACATGGTGAAAGCGTCGTTGACCCTTCTAAAGTTACGATTGCTGGTCTCTGTGGTGAATCATGCGGCAAAGATGCATATATTGGATCATCTTTGTGTTCATCTATGTAAGAGAAACCAAACCACCGCCTTGATGCTGCCAGAGTGTACATCAGGTATGAAGTCATATAGAACTTCTTTTTTGCTGCACGTTGGGACACCTGCTCGCCAAATTCATGCTAATGATCTCGCCAGCTGATATTCTCGTGTTCCTCGCATACCATGTTGATGAGCGGGCACATCCAGAAATGGAACTCATTGGTGGAGGGCAAGCCCATAACCCGAGCCAACAAAGTTATGAAATCAGACAACTCTTCATTAAAATCTTCCCGCAAGAGGGTTTTGGTCAGACGAGAAGCTCCTTTCTTAGGGTTCTTCAGCCAGGACTTGCAACCCGTGCTTTGTATTTGTCACTGTCCTGATTGAACAGGGCTTGTGCTTGATCCCGAGAAACGACTATGGCATTATCCATCTCTGGGATCCTCAGAGCAGTGCTAATGGCGGCAGCATCTAGTTTGGCAATGAGTTCCCCGTGTATATTGGTCAATTCACTCGAGGTGGGGTCGAAGTGAGCTCGCATGAAAGCACGCCAGAGATCAAAGACACCTGCATCGAGATCGGGAAACCACCAAAGAAAGGCCAAAACTGCCGTGAATCATTGCTGCCATCGAGTAGGGCTTCAGACCGCCACCTCGCCCAAAATCACCGAAGTCGAGATGTCGAGCTTCACTATCTCCAATGTTGAGAACGGCAGACTCTAGTGGTGAAACTTGCTCCTGTCCCTGGAATTTGATCTTCATACTGATAGTAGTTCAGAGAGAGAGAATTGCAATCTAGACTTGGGAAGGAATTGCAGTAGGGAACGGGTATGTGCGCAAGAAATTAGATTGCAGGGGTTCGAGCAAGGAAGCAGTGTGAAAAATGTAAAAGGGGGTCTGCCCGTTATATAGCCATTTTGGAGAGAGAAAGGAAATCAATGCGCATTAAATTCATATCTACCAATTTGAAAAGCAACATATTCGGCAGGTAGAGCGGAAAACTAAGTATGAATGGCATTTGGTTCGCTTGGGACATGTGAGACACGAATGCGCTGAAACACGCGCTCACTCCGATTCGGGCGAAGCAGAGAATACGCACAAATGCATTTTGGGACATTTGGGACAAAAACGCGTGAAGTACGGGTTCGTTGGGCGAAAATGGGACGACTTGCACTTTTTGAATTGGGACATTTAGGTCGAAAAGTTCAAGACGCGACTTGGTCAATTCGGGCGAAGTACGCGATGAAGGTTCGAAAGAGTTTGGGACATTGGAACGAAATGCACTTTTTTGACTTGGGACATTTGGGTGAAAGTTGCAACAAAGTACGCGACATTGGGACAAAATCAATTCGCGAGAAACATACAAAAACGTGAATGTAAGGTCCTAAGTTTTTGACTTTTAACATTTTCAAAGACAATGAGAAGCGTGAATTCAAATTTTGAAAATTCACTTTTAAGTGCGGGGAAAATTTTGAGTGGACAAAGAGGGCCAATTTGTTCCCCCTTTGTGGAACGCTTCTGTGACTAAAATACGCGAAGTACGCTTATTTTTCACTATTTACTTGGAAAATGTTCGAAGCCCTAGAGATAGCAGATGGCGAGTTAGTATTTTAGCCTATGTCCTTTTAAAAAAGAGATTCTTATAATTGTTTTTACAAAAATAAAAAAAGGGGGATTGTTATGAATAGTCGATCATTATCGTCTATTATTAGTGTCGAGCTGGAATGTCGACATTATTAATATTTTAATAGTTATTCATAGGTTGCTGGCATTCTTTTCGGTTTGCATTTTTTAAAACCAAACTAACTGGTTTATTATTCTTTATATAAATATATATATATATACATGTATAGATATAAAAATAAGATGAAATAAAATAAAATATAAGTAAAAAAAAATAAATAAATAAAGGAATGCTGTGGTTGCGTGGGAAAGAAGGGGGGGTAGGTGTGTGGCGCAGGTTGGAGGAGAGTGAATTAAAATCAAAATTTTAGGTTCTTGTGCCTAAGGCCCTACCGTCCCTCACCCCTTTCCTGCCATCTAGACCTGGTGCGTGGCCATCTCCCACTGGCCTTACCTCTGCCAGCCGCCCCACCTTCATTTATTTCTGTGATTTGCAAATCTTACGCCTTTTTTGTGCACGCCTACTCTCTTTATCCTATTCTTTACGCCGCATGAGCGGAAGGAGCGTTTTGTTGGGATTTGGATGAAGGAAAACCCCAATATCACATGTTTTGGGAACTCCTCATTTGTTGTTTTTTTATCACGGCACTTCTTTCCTTGCATTGCCACAAAACTCCCTGGCTATGCTGAAGTGATATGGCAAAATGCTAAAGAAAATTTTTTGAGGTATGTGCTCCCGAGTTCATGGACGTGGTTTTATGTTGTTTCGATGTGTTTGGGGGAAAAAGGAGTGTATGCGTTGTTTATAGATGACTACACAGCTACCAGTGAAGTAGGCATGTTACCTCCACTTTCTTGGGTGCTGCGAGGTGTGTTCTTGTGAAGATCCATAAGAACAACTGCAACAAAGATTTTAGCCAAAGCGGCAGCATGTTGTAGTATGGTAGAAGCCTTTTTGAGTGCTTCCAACAAGCAGGTTGTCCAACTATGTTGTTATCTGTTCAGTATCGAATGCATCCTCAAATTCGGGATTCTCCTTCAAGATATTTTTATCAAAATCGATTAAGTGACAGTAAGGGTGTTACCAGGAGACCTGATGAAATTTATTTCAAAGATTCTCTATTGAGATGGCGTTTTAAACCAGGCATGTTAAACCTACCCCTTGCAATCTTCTGCTACCCTTTTATTATGTCATGAAATGAATGTTCTTCTTTTTTTTTTTTTTTTATGGCATATAGAATGGGCTTCTACTTTTTTTTTCCTTGTGAATCGACCCAGATTGAAGGAAAGGAAGGACTACTGGGATTTGTTTGTTTATCATACCCTGATAGCAACTGTGATAGCATGTATACATTCCTTTCTACCTCACTTTTTCATTTGAAATAAAAGAGTAACTACTATGTGATAGAAAAATAATTGTTGAAGTTTTATACTGTGGGTGTTAGATCTTTAACCTGGGTGTTTCCTGCTTAATTCTTCAAATTGGGTGACGTTTAGAGACAATAGTGAACAATGGCCGTTGAGTTCGATTTTTAAACCAATAGTAGCAGATATAAACTTGAGCCATGAATAACATTAGTGGATATTTGTAGATTTGTTGACTCATGACCGATTTAAGCTAAATGTTTGTTTTTGTCTTGGTAAAAGCATTTCTTGGGCTGAATCTGTGTGTAGACTCGCATAGTGAGCATGATGTTTTTCTTAGAGGCCTACGTGAGTGGAATATTGATCGCTCAATATAGATCCTGTGACGTGAGTCACTCAGATCATAAGATAAAAGAGTTCAATCGAACTCTGTAGTAGAGAGATGTTTTCTTTGGGCGACTATGAGAATAGGTTGAGTAGACAAGTCGTGAAATAGATGGGTATGCCCAAGCTATTCATATGTTGAATTAGAGATGGAGGAGAAGGCTTAGTTCGTAGGAAGAGTATTTTGCTTTGTATCCCTCCTTCGCTGACTGTAAACCTTGTGATTGGTGACTTGAGTTGGGTCACTGTAGAGGATCTTGTGTCGATTCACTTATATTTTCAACAGACTAGCCCTTGCTTGTTTAAATTCAAGTATCGAATGAAATGGGTTTCTATTAAATCCATTATGTAGCTTAGCAAACCTTCAATAATTCAGGTAGGGATTTTCTGAGTAAATGTTGACTGAGGCATGTATGAAAGTAGAATGGTTACCTTTCTTCGATTTGGGTTAGACTTGTATGAAAATGGAAAAGGTAGGAATAGACTCAGTCATATATTTTAGTGAGCTAAGTCCTTAACTCTTACAATGATCATACGAGTGGTGGATTACGGGTTTATTACTGATTATGTGATGTAAGATAATAACAACCTTTGGTGAAAAGACTTTTTCTTGATCCTTGCTTGTATAATCCAAACTATAGTTGTTGAATGTAATTTAGTTGGATAGAATCTAATTTATTTAACTTCTTGAAGAAAAATAATTAGGTTCGGTGAGAATTACTTGGTATATTGAATCTTCAGATTCAGTTATTGTGTTGTGAGTATTATATGTATATTGGTTTATTCAGTCGAGTGAAGTTAACTTTAATCTTTGACTGATTTGTGTTCATATATGGTTGGGGTCTATATTCTTCCTAAAACAAGGATGTGTGTGAATGCAGTCTTGTTACCAAGCAATTTTTGAATGAGAGTAATCTGCATGCATCTTTGACTGTTACATTTTCTATATTCTATAGAAAATTGGATAAGTATACCGAACCGCTAGCTAATCCTTTTGAAGTTCAAGAAGTTTCTAGGTAAATCATTTATTGATTATGTCTTAATATTAGCATTCTCATATGCTTAATAGTCTCTCGTGCAGGTTGTCTTAAAGGGATTCTTTTTTTCAAAAAAAAAAGGATAAATATTAAGTAAAGGGAAATATGGAGATGAAAAAAAAAAAAAAATCCCATGCTTTATGGGTTCATTCTATTTATCTTTTTGGTTGATAATAATAGAATGATATTTGAATATGTTAAGTAATTTGACTGATCATTATCTTTTTGGTTAATAATAATAGAATGATGTTTGGGTGTTAGATTTCAATCACGTAATCCATAGGATTACATGACTGAAATCTCAATACTCTGACCTTGTTGTCTTCACCAATAAGGTCTTACCTTGATTATCTTTGGAATATCTCTCTCACTTGAATATTGGGATTCCTCCTTGTTGGCTGGTATAAATCTCTTCATCTTGTGAAACATATTGATTAGTGGTTTGTGATTGAATCCATTCTTGAGTTTAGAATTTTACTTTCATGATATTATAAAATGTTAGCTATCTTCATTGCAATGGGTAGTCTTAACATGCTCATTTCTAGTGAACCTGACTCTAGTTAATATTTGTGGAGATGGATTATGCGAGTAGACTAGAGGAAAAGAGTGTAAAAGTTTCATCCGTACAATTTATGAAGTTCCTTTAAAAATGTCCAATGTGTTGTAAATTTGTAACTTTGCTTGCAAGGAGTTTAGAAGATCTCTTGTCTTGGTATGTTCGGAGAAAACGTGATGAAGTGTTCTTTCCCTTTTTTGTTAGACTGGTAACTTATCTTTTGTGAGAAATAATATTCAATCTTACATTGATATGAGCATAAGCATTGTAAAACTTTGATCTTGAGAATAAAGTGTTAATTTAAATCTTTTCTAAGACTTTGTATTGATGTGTTATATGTAAAGTTTAAATGGGGTGGCTTTAACCCTTATAGTTAAAGTTACCTAAAAGTTTTATTCAAAGAAATAAATGTAGAGGAGATCTACTTGAGAACAAACAATGCCATAAGTAATCAAAGTGAAACTATCCTTGTGAAGTGAAATTATATAACGTGATATCCCTAGCTAAACTAGTAAACCTACTTTTTTGGTGAACGCTTAAAACAAGCTTAAAGGAAAACAATGGTTAGTTTCTAATAAGATTTAACAAGTAAGAAGAAAATTTAGAAACCACTCAATTTATCTCTCAACCATTTAAAAGTAAAGTGCTTCCTTTTGATAAAAGCTCATCCAAGTAAAGCCTAAGTAAAATATTTAATAATTACGATAAAACCTCAAGCTCAATTAAATGTTGGTAATAACTAATGAGGTTTAAAGATGAACTCAATTGACCTTCTTCCTCTAACTTTTTCAAGGTGCCTTGTAATTTCTCTCTTAAGTTTGTTGAACGTGAATCCATATGTTGTCATAAGGCATGAGCGAGTTTTAGTAACGTAAGTGTGAATAGATGGCCTTGTGGAATTAAATTATCTCCTTTATTAAATAATGAATTAAAAAATTAATTGTTATAAAGAGAAGACTTTAAGTGAACTACTCTACAGTGTATAAGAAAATAACTCAGTTGGTAAGATGAATTTGTGTGAATCATATATTGAATCTTTCTGAAAACATAAGTCATGAGTTAAAGGGTGTTTTATCAAAATAAATAACCTTCAATCATTTCTTACTGTGGCTTGCCCTAGCTGTGAGAGTGTCATGTGGTTGGACTTCTATGTTGTTCTGTCAAAAAAGAAAAGTGTATTATCCTTTTGGGTGTGAATGTTTCCGTGCTGACCTTGTGGTCATCCCCGTAACAAGTGGTTCCCAGAGTTGGTTGTAACTTTGTGATGACATGTTGTGTCGTGTTATGTGTCGAAGCAAGTCAAAAAAAAAAATAAAAATCATTTCTTTTGTTGTTCGTGTGTGAATTTTTGGGTCGTTACACTTGGTATCAGAGCGTAGGTTCATGCTCTCGAACCTATGGGCCGGATTGGTGTTGTATGATGATGTTACATGATGGTGATGGTGTTACATGATATTGTTTCATGGAGATGATGGTATTGCATGATGATGATTTATATTGGAAGAGTAATGTGGTATAAGCGTGATGTGATTATTGTCGTAATTGTGATATTGTGAACACACGTGATGTGTATGTCACTTAGTGCGTGTTTGTCATCATGTTGATGTGCTGGGATGGGAGTATTCTCTCTCCTTCTTGTGGATTCTATGAAGAGTTCACGTGTGAATTATTGTTTGTGATGTGTGAAAAGAATTATAATGTGGATGACATAGTGTTGGAGCATTGTGGCATATTGTGATATGTAGGTGTATCAATGTGTTGTATGACTAGATTGATGTTAAAAGAAATAAGTTATATCATGATGTTTTATCATGTTTTGAAGAAATGTGTGTACCACCTTGTTATGTAGCAATGGATGTTATGTTGTGATGTACTATGTTCATCGTATGTATGATTTGTGCAAATATGTAATGCTTCATGTTGTGATTTGGGGTCATACGGTGAGTGTATGAACCCTATCGTATGGTGATTGCACTTTGGGTGCGAGAATGTGGTAAAGTGATGTATTACACTCGTGGATGTATGATTGTGATCTACCCTATATCATACCATACGTGAGACGTTATGGTAGCTATGTGTGTACCACCATGGTGTTAGTGATGTAGTTATATGTTATGTTGTGAGCCTTACACTAACCGACCCTGAGGGAAATTGGTAAACTGTGTATGTATGGAGTGAGAAAATGTGTACCATTGACCAGTCACTCGAGCCAAGTACGAGATAGGAAGTGGAGCCTTACATAGGCTGAAAACCCACTTTCATTTGTTTGTTTGGTATGTGTGACACTTGTTCAACGGGTGTCATGCATATTGTGTTTCGCGGACACCTTAGGCTCAGTAGATGGTGACTTGTACTTCCTTTCTCTCTCCCGATATGGTTGTCGTATGGATTCAACCTATGTGACTTTGACTATGTTGAGCCTTGTTGAAGTTGTGGTGAGATGATTCTGATAGAGATGATGACAGTTGTATTATTGCTATATATTTTTACGAGCTGAGGCTCGATGTTCCGAGTGCTAGCAACTCGTTGAGTACCCCTTGGTGGCTAGATAAGGCCACACAGTTATCGTAATGTGACATTATTATAAGTTGATTTTATTCATAAATTGAGCTTTTTACTTTATTTTGTAAGGACCAGCAACTTTTCTTGATTGCCATGCTTTACAATTTTGGGCATTTCCTTGGTTTGTGGCACTAACATGTGGATTTTGATACTAACTATGGCTATTTGGCCATTTATTTTGCTTGATTTTGGGTCTTCTTTTAAATTTGGAATTTTTACCGCCTTGCCCAAGGCTTGTACTTTGCCACTTGGCACTTAGATTGGATTGTTGTGCTGGTTCTATCATCGTGATGTGTGGAATAGGGTCATAGGATGCACCATGGAATGGTTGGACCTATGGACCCGCTTTCATTGTATGGGGTATGCCCTAAGGAGTTCTGAGATAACTAGCGGGTTGTTGAACCACGCGTTATTATGTCACTTGGGTTAGGAGTGTTCGAACTCTATGTGTCTTGGGCCATAGGGTCAACCGGCCTCCTTGAGGGAGGCATAAGAGTTTGAGGGAGGCATAAGAGCATAGAGGAGGCATAAGACTTGAGGGAGGCATAAGAGTTTGAGGGAGGCATAAAGAGGAGGCATAAGAGTTTGAGGGAGGCATATGATATTTGTGTGTATGGTTGATGTTTCGGGATATATGTTGAGTTATTGTGATGTTTTGGTAGTGGTCTTTTGATGTATGTGTTACTCATGTCAAATGGATATGTGTTGTGATGTTGTGGATATGTCATTGATTCCCTTGTGGACACTATGTACCTGTAGCATTTGTTTGGTGTTATGTGAATTTTTTTTTCATCGATGCAAATTGAGGAAATGTCGGTGGATGTAGTACTCTTTTGTTCAAGTATTTAATGTCAGTCATGATGTGTGTACGTACTATGTTATGTATATGTGTGCCTATTCCATTCCGTATTTGAGTAACCTTTTTGTGGTGTAATAAAATCAAGAAGTATATACTTGTGTGCTTGTGAATCTGTAGTGTCTTTTGAACTGATAGGGTGTTGTGTTTGATTTATGTTGGGCACCCACAATAAGGAATAAACCAAAACTCTTCAATGATGAAATTTTAAAAGAAATTAAACTAAGAATAATGCTAATGGAAAGGAACTAATGAAATAATAAATAAGAGGGAACTGCCAATCTTCACAGAACCTTGAAAGTTAAAATTTCTACCAAATGTTCCTAAGGCTACTTTGTGACCGTGCTTTAATCAGCTAAATTTTAAACCATAGGGTGTAATTTCTCCTTTACATGTTATTGGTTACGTGCCATTTCTTTTCCTCTATGTTATGTCGCATCGAGGATGATGCTTTCTTAAGGGGAGGAGAATGTAATGCCCCATTTGGCGGTTACCCAGGTTCTTGGCGTAGTGACCTTTCCCTTGTTGGGCGTCGAATGACTGTGTGTAATTCTGTTGTCTTAGACCATGTCTCAGCGATGTTTTAGCACCTCCCCTCTCCTTCTTGCTTTCTCGAGTTGTTAGCGACACCTCTGTTTGTGGACGGTGTAATGTCCTGTGCGTTATCCCATTTATAGGAGGATCTTGTTGTCGCATTGTTAAGCTCAATCGTTGGTCAATATTAATGTGGGTAGAAATTATATATATAATTATAATATGTAATGGTAATGATGTTATTTTAATTTAATGATCGATCGGCCCTTATTTTATAAGTATTATTATTTTACCTTAATTTCGATCATCATCGATATTTTATATTAAGTATCTCTATAGCATTTCTTCTAGTTGTTTTGTCTAATCGTGTTGTAGGACGAACCCCGTCCCGCGCTGAAGAAGGGGTTGCCCGTCTTGGCGCCATGGTAGTCTTTGCTCCGTGTTCATCTTGAGTGTAACCTCTAATTTGTTTCCCCCTTCGTGTCGTTGTTGACGCTTCCTGTGCTGGCCTCCGCGGCGACCGTTACTTTTTCCCTATTTAATGGAAATTTGCGTGTTCGAAGCCTGGTAGATGGCTTGTATGGCAGGTTAGTATTTTAGGGTATGTCCCTTTTAAAAAGAGATTCTTATATTTGTTTTTACAAAAAAAAAAAAGAAAGGGGGATTGTTATGAATAGTCGATCATTGTCGTCTATTATTAGTGTCGATCTGGACTGTCGACATTATTAATATTTTAATAGTTATTCCTAGGTTGCTGGTATTCTTTTCGGTTTGCATTTTTTTTAAACCAAACTAACTGGTTTATTATTCTTAAATATATATAATATATAATATATATATATATATATATACACATGTATAGATATAAAAATAAGATGAAATAAAATAAAATATAAGTAAAAATAAATAAATAAAGGAATGTTGTGGTTGCGTGGGAAAGAAGGGGGGTAGGTGTGTGGCGCAGGTTGGAGGAGACTGAATTAAAATCAAAATTTTAGGTTCTTGTGCCTAAGGCCCTACCGTCCCTCACCCCTTTCTGCCATCTAGACTTGGTGCGTGGCCATCTCCCACTGGCCTTACCTCTGCCAGCCGCCCCACCTTCATTTATTTCTGTGATTTGCAAATCTCTGCGCCTTTTGCTGCCTGCTCTCTTTATCCTGTTCTGGCCGCGTGAGCAGGGAGGAGAGTTTTGTTGGGATTTGGGATGAATGGAGTGAAAACCCCAATCCAATGGAGTCGCAGGTTTTGGGAACTCCTCATTTGTTGTTTTCTCCCCTTGCCATGGCCGCAAAACTCGCTGCATGTGCCAAACGTGGCTACTGGACGTATATGATCATCCAACAAGCTAAAGAAAATGGTTTTCACCTGTGTGTGCTGCTCCTGAGTTCGTGGACGTGGTTTTATGTTGTTTCCTGATGCGTTTGGGGAAAAAAGGGCGTTGATTCGTGCCGTTAGCACTGTACTACCAGCTAGTGAAGTAGGCGTGTTACCTCCACTTTCCTTGGGTGCTGCGAGGTGTGTTCTTGTCGGGATCCACACAGAATGTGCAATGCAGATTTTTAGCTTGGTGGAGCATGGCATGTTGTAGTATGGTAGAAGCCTTTTTGAGCGCTTCCAACAAGCAGGTTGTCCAACTATGTTGTTATCTGTTCAGTATCGAATGCATCCTCAAATTCGGGATTCTCCTTCAAGATATTTTTATCAAAATCGATTAAGTGACAGTAAGAGTGTTACTAGGAGACCTGATGAAATTTATTGCAAAGATTCTCTATTGAGATGGCATTTTAAACCAGGCATGTTAAACCTACTCTTGCAACCTTCTGCTACCCTTTTATTATGTCATGAAATGAATGTTCTTCTATTTTTTTTTTTGTTATGGCATATAGAATGGGCTTCTGTTTTTTCCTTGTGAATCGACCTAGATTGAAGGAAAGGAAGGACTACTGGGATTTGTTTGTTTATCATACCCTGATAGCAACTGTGATAGCATGTATACATTCCTTTCTGCCTCACTTTTTCATTTCGAAATAAAAGAGTAACTACTATGTGATAGCAAAATAATTGTTGAAGTTTTATACTGTGGGTGTTAGATCTTTAACCTGGGTGTTTTCTGCTTAATTCTTCAAATTCGGGTGACGTTTAGAGACAATAGTGAACAATGGCCGTTGAGTTCGATTTTTAAACCAATAGTAGCAGATATAAACTTGAGCCATGAATAACATTAGTGGATATTTGTAGATTTGTTGACTCATGACCAGATTTAAGCTAAATGTTTGTTTTTGTCTTGGTAAAAGCATTTCTTGGGCTGAATCTGTGTGTAGACCTCGCATAGTGAGCATGATGTTTTTCTTAGAGGCCTACGTGAGTGGAATATTGACTGCTCAATACAGATCCTGTGACGTGAGTCACTGTATCATAAGATAAAAGAGTTCAATCGAACTCTGTAGTAGCAGATGTTTTCTTTGGAGCGACTATGAGAATAGGTTGAGTAGACAGTCGTGAAATAGATGGGTATGCCCAAGCTATTCATATGTTGAATTAGAGATGGAGGAGAAGGCTTAGTTCGTAGGAAGAGTATTTTGCTTTGTATCCCTCCTTCGCTGACTGTAAACCTTGTGATTGGTGACTTGAGTTGGGTCACTGTAGAGGATCTTGTGTCGATTCACTTATATTTTCAACAGACTAGCCCTTGCTTGTTTAAATTCAAGTATCGAATGAAATGGGTTTCTATTAAATCCATTATGTAGCTTAGCAAACCTTCAATAATTCGGGTAGGGATTTTTGAGTAAATGTTGTGAGGCATGAAATGAAAGTAGAATGGTTACCTTTCTTCGATTTGGGTTAGACTTGTATGAAAATGGAAAAGGTAGGAATAGACTCAGTCATATATTTTAGTGAGCTAAGTCCTTAACTCTTACAATGATCATACGAGTGGTGGATTACGGGTTTATTACTGATTATGTGATGTAAGATAATAACAACCTTTGGTGAAAAGACTTTTTCTTGATCCTTGCTTGTATAATCCAAACTATAGTTGTTGAATGTAATTTAGTTGGATAGAATCTAATTTATTTAACTTCTTGAAGAAAAATAATTAGGTTCGGTGAGAATTACTTGGTATATTGAATCTTCAGATTCAGATATTGTGTTGTGAGTATTATATGTATATTGATCTATCCAGTTGAGTGAAGTTAACTTTAATCTTTGACTGATTTGTGTTCATATATGGTTGGGGTCTATATTCTTCCTAAAACAAGGATGTGTGTGAATGCAGTCTTGTTACCAAGCAATTTTTGAATGAGAGTAATCTGCATGCATCTTTGACTATTACATTTTCTATATTCTATAGAAAATTGGATAAGTATACCGAACCGCTAGCTAATCCTTTTGAAGTTCAAGAAGTTTCTAGGTAAATCATTTATTGATTATGTCTTAATATTAGCATTCTCATATGCTTAATAGTCTCTCGTGCAGGTTGTCTTAAAGGGATTCTTTTTCAAAAAAAAAAAAAAGGATAAATATTAAGTAAAGGGAAATATGGAGATTGAAAAAAAAAAAAATCCCATGCTTTATGGGTTCATTCTATTTATCTTTTTGGTTGATAATAATAGAATGATATTTGAATATGTTAAGTAATTTGACTGATCATTATCTTTTTGGTTAATAATAATAGAATGATGTTTGGGTGTTAGATTTCAATCACGTAATCCATAGGATTACATGACTGAAATCTCAATACTCTCAGCCTTGTTGTCTTCACCAATAAGGTCTCACCTTGATTATCTTTGGAATATCTCTCTCACTTGAATATTGGGATTCCTCCTTGTTGGCTGGTATAAATCTCTTCATCTTGTGAAACATATTGATTAGTGGTTTGTGATTTGATCCATTCTTGAGTTTAGAATTTTACTTTCATGATATTATAAAATGTTAGCTTACTGTTGCAATGGGTAGTCTTAACATGCTCAGTTCTAGCGAACTGACTCTAGTTAATATTTGTGCAGATGGATTATGCGAGTAGACTAGAGGAAAAGAGTGTAAAAGTTTCATCTGTACAATTTATGAAGTTCCTTGTAAAAATGTCCAATGTGTTGTAAATTTTGTAACATTGCTTGCAAAGGAGTTTAGAAGATCTCTTGCCTTGGAATAGGTTCGGAAAACTACGTGATGAAGTGTTCTTTCCCTTTTTTTGTTGGCTGGTAACTTATCTTTGTGAGAAATAATATTCAATCTTACATTGGCATATGAGTATTGTAAAACTTTGATCTTGAGAATAAAGTGTTAAGTTAAATCTTTCTAAGACTTTGTATTGATGTGTTATATGTAAAGTTAAATGGGTGGTTAACCCTTAAAGAAGCTAAACAAAAATAAAAGTTTATATTCAAAGAAATAAATGTAGAGGAGATCTACTGAGAAATCAAATAATTCCTTAAGTAATCAAAGTGAAACTATCCTTTGTAAAGTAAAAATTTTATAACTTGATATCCCTAGCTAAACTAGTAAACCCTACTCCTTTTTTGGTGAATTCTAAAACAAGCTTAAAGGGAAACAATGGTTAGTTCTAATAAGATAATACGATTTAGTAAGTAGAAGAAAATTTAGAAACCACTCAATTTATCTCTCAACCTATTTAAAAGTAAATAGTTTCCTTTTGATAAGCTCTTTCATCAAGTAAAGCCTAAGTAAAATATTTAATAATTACGATAAAACCTCAAGCTCAATTAAATCTTGGTAATAACTAATGAGGTCATAAAGATGAACTCAATTGACCTTCTTCCTCTAACTTTATTCAAGTGCCTTGTAATTTTCTCTTAAGTTTGTTGAGCGCGAACCATATGTTGTAATAAGGGCATGAGCGAGTTTTAGTAACATAAGTGTGAATAGATGGCCTTGTGGAATTAAATTATCTCCTTTATTAAATAATGGAATTAAACAATTAATTGTCATAAAGAGAAGACTTTAAGTGAACTACTCTACGAATGTATAAGAAAATAATTCAGTTTGGTAAGATGAATTTGTGTGAATCATATATTGAATCTTTACGAAAACATAAGTCATGAGTTAAAGGGTGTTTTATCAAAATAAATAACCTTCAATCATTTCTTACGTGGCTTGCCCTAGTTGTGAGAGTGTCATGTGGTTGGACTTCTATGTTGTTCTGTCAAAAAAAAAAGAAAAGTGTATTATCCTTTTGGGTGTGAAGCGTTTCCGTGCTGACCTTGTGGTCAGAGTGAAATGATGAGTGAAATTTTTTTTCCTTCCTTTGTGCAATATTTTGGATTCTACATGTTCTAACCAAAGAGATGTACAAACCTAAAAATTTTTCTAGTGAAACTAAACTTTTATGGGATCTCTGAAACTAAACTTTTTGGGATCTCTCAAACTACAAATATTTCTATAACATAGTGATCCAATTAACAAGTTCTTCCATAAAAAAATTTCTAAAATAACTTTCATGGGCGAACTCTAGTTTACTAGTCATTCTCTTGGCAAATTCCACACATTTTTCTTCATGTTCTTCAACCTCCTTTTGTTTTTAATGATCTTAGGTGCTATTTATATGGATTCAATAAAATTTTCCTCATCCACGATCACAACACCTATGAATTATTTTGTCTCCATAGCCTCCAAAGAATAGTGCATATATCTCATCAAAATAAAAAGATATGTAACTATGGGTGGTCATCCACACCCTCAAATAGGCTCCCTAACATCACATGACCTCCTTCCATTCTTATTTCCTTTTTTCTATTTACTCTTAGAAGAGTTACTTTGTTTCGATTTCCTACGCACCTTTAATTCTTTACAACTCATTCACTATAAGATGTCTACATATATATTTTGATATTAATAGATGATGACAACTTACACCTTCTATCCAACATTCTCTAGATTATGTCTATGATTACTTTACGTCAAGATAGGAAAATGTTGAATGTAAATTTATTCATAAAGACTAAAGTATTTCTTAGATAAATATTATTGGAGTCATAATTGAGGCTCCTAATTAAGGGATACCTTATATCATGCAACTATCATAATACACAATAGAATTATGTATTAAATTTAATGAATAAAAAATAAAATTTAAGAAATCTAAACTTTATTATATTCATTAGCAAGTAAAAACACAAAAAATAACAAACTCACATCAATAACCAAAACTTCTATTCTTTACAACATATATATTTGTAGATCTCTACTTGCTAACTCGTAAAGTCTAAGTTTCAAGTATACCTTTCCTAAACAAAAACCTGTCTCTAGTCTAGTCTCTAGTTCTTTGTTCATGTATAACTAATCCCTAACACAAATGTAGTAGTATTATTATAAAGATGTAATACCTACCTACTTACATCATTGACTCTAAGCTACAACTTAATTATAACATACTAAATGTACATATGAATCATGTATATGCGATAGTCAAAAATGATAGTTAAACATGATGCAAATGAATCATCTTAACGATTAAAATTATGAGTGAGGTAAACTTAGATTAGATCCTATTTAACAATTATGTATTTTTAAAGTCCAAAAATTATATGTTGCAATTGTTTCGTTGTGCATAATACAATGCACATACCAATTCTACTATTGCAAACTTCCATCTAATGATCTTCCAATGGGTAATACATAAAATAAAATTGAAAATTCATTTTTAATGCCTTCCATAATGTGTGCAACAAAATTTTTGACACAAATATTGTGTAACAATACATTCAATCTTACAACGTTCCTGAAAAATAAGTTATCTATATGTATAATGTCACTAGTCTTCTAACAAGAAATAAAATAATCTACTTTATATATCCATCAAAATAATTATAGAACCACAAACGTTAGATATGTTAATTTATCTAGTATACCCAAAAAAATCCAACCTTAATTGCTTTTGGAATAGTTTCTCTAAGTGATAGTAATAGCTAATTGTCCTTTGTCAATTGACACATTATAAATCTTAATACATATTTATGTGCATTTGTATCAAATAATATATTTCACTTAAATGTGTTAAAGCCAAGTTCATTTCTATTTGTGTCAATTAAAATTTTCACCTCTAACGAAATCAAACCCTAACGTTGAATCACTTCAAGGAAATGGTGAGAGTGATTTTAGAGAATTATGAATGTCTACATATACATAAAAAATGAAATTGAATAAATACGAAACAAATTAAACAAAAAAGTAGAGACGAAGATGCTTATACCTTTACACTAATGTTTAAAGCTTTTGGTATCTACCGTTTTTTCCTTTTTTATTTTTAAAATTATTTATTTATTTATTTCATATGTTTAATATATTTTATTACTTGTATTTTATATTAATTTATTTTTGTTCTATATCTTCATTTTATTATTATCATAACTATTTTTAGAATTTTTCATTTGTTACCATCCCCTCCAATTGAATTATAACTCTTTCTACAATCTTTTTTTTTTGGTTAATTATCATTATCTACATTAATTAATTTAAATCCTTTTTTCCATATATATATATATATATATATATATATAATTTCTATTACCACCACTATTTAATAAATTATTATAAACTCGAATGTTTACTTAATTTAATATAATGTTAAATTTTATTACAGACTTGATACAATTCCAATCTTAATTACAAAATTGTATGCACTTCTAATCTTTAATTTCTTAAAAATATATTTGAAAAAAATTCAGTAAATTTTATTTCCTCGATGTTCAATCACCCTATCCAATTATTCTTGAGATTATTTTATGGTATTCATCTTCAAATCATTCTGGATACTCAATTTTATCTTTTGTCAAATGAAATAGATGGTTACACAAGATTTTATTTAAGCTATTCATCTTCAAATTGTTCCATTGCTTTTCGACACTTAATTTTAAACATGGCAACACATTATCAAGATTAACAGAGCGGCATTATAATTATGAAAACATACAATTATATTCTTATTACAGAAATATAAATCTTGTACGATCCACAAGAGGTGGATCATATACCATTATATCACATAGAAAACAAGTATATGAGTAATATTCTTTGAGCTAGAAAATTATAAAATACCTTTTCGTTACTACCCTCTCTTCCTCATCCAGGTGGCAAGGAAGCTTCTCTTTGATATTTTTTTATAAAACTGTTATTCTCATCAAGCTATTCACTGTAACCATAGAGGGTTAGTCATGCAGAAATTATAGCCAAATATTTAGGGATTATGTAGTTAGCATTTAGGGAATTTGTTTTGTATTTGACAACACATTAGATGAGATGTGTACGTGCTGGTAATGTTGTCCATCTGTAGGTTGAAGAGTAGAGATAGGGTAAGTTTGAGTTTGAGTTTGAATAAGACTTTGTTTACTGTTATATTATAAATAATGTATTCTCTGATTGAGTAGAGCAGAATAAGAAATAGACCAAAAACTGTATTTGCATTTATGTGTTCTATTTAAGAGTGCCAATATTTTTCATGGTATTAGAGCAGTGTTGGTGAAGTGTTGCTGCAGAGAAGTATCATGGAAGTTTAAGATAGAGAGATGGCCACATCTATTGCAGGAGATCCTCACAAGATGGTAGAACGATTTGATGGAGTTGGATTTAATCTCTGGAAGCTCAGAATGAAGATGTTGTTGCTAAACAAGGATCTAATCAATATAGTTGAAGGGACTAAGACTAAACCCACCTAGTATGCATAAATGATCAATAAGTGGGAGTCAAAGGAAGGTAGGGTACGTTCCTATATACTTTTAAGTTTGAGTGATAATGTGCTTTTACATGTAATTGAGGCAAAATCAGCAAAGGAAGCTTTGGATCAATTGATCAAGTTATATAAATCAAATGATTTTAGCACAAGATTCTATATTAGAAGAAGAGTTTTTCAATTAAAGATGCGGGAAACACAAAGGATATCAAATTTCACAAATCAATGTAAATCTCTCAAAAATCAACTGGCAGCATGTGGATCAGTGATTGCAGAAGAAGATGTTGTCATGTCACTTCTTGGGAGTTTGCCAGAATCCTATTCGGAATGGTAGTAAGCACTAAGCACCCAAGCTAATTTAGATTTGACAAAAGTAATAGAAGCACTACTTTAATAAGAAATCAGAAGTAAGGATGCGGGCCTAAATGATGATAATCCTACAGCACTATTTTCAACAGGATATAAGGGCAAAGCAAAAAGGAAGAGTGACAAAAAATCCCATCCCTCCCATTCCAATGTCTTAATGAATGGTAAAGACACAAAGGAGGAGAAAAATAAGGGAAATTACTTTCATTGTGGAGCTCCTGAGCATTTTAAGAAACAATGTCAAAAGTGGTTAGCCTGGGTAGAAGAGGTAAAGAAAGGTTGCTGAAGCTAACATGACATCAAGAAATGACCAACAAAATTTGTTTTCGGTTGTCAGAACCCCAAGTTCTAATGTTTCAAATTGCTGGTATTTAGATTCAAGAGCACACTACAACAAAGTGGGGTTTTTAGAGACATTAATTATTGACAAAACTATAGTTTTGTCTTCAAAAATAAATTCCCAAATTGTTTTATCTCAAAAAAACATTCCCAAATCACATCCCTAATTTTTTTTATATAAAAATTATTTACTCCCAAGGAGGCGGCTTATAATAATGAAGCGAGAGGGACTTAATTAGGCCAATAGAGTTAGTGCAGGATGCTATGGAAAATGTAATGGCAAAGGGGATCTCATTGTCAATGCCCAGACCACTAGCAAGCAGAGAAAACTAGGCCACAAAGTAGCTTCCATGGGGATCCTAATCTAGACAACATCGTTGATTTACATATTTCCTTCATTTATGACAATGGGAGTTTCGATGAGGGTGGGAAAATAGTCGGGTGTGAAAAATCCCTGTGGGGTACGCAAGGCCATTCTCTTGCACTTGATTGGGATTCATGGCAATGACCTTTGCAAACAACATGTGTTATGGCTGAGACAAATTGTTCACTAGAGATCCAGAAATTCTTACACTGACATGCATAGCTCTATGTCTTTTAGGGCTCGCGCGCTTAGGGGAACTACCTGCAGATAACAGGATGCCATGTTCTAAGAGGATCTAGGTTTTGTATGTCTCCTTTGGAATTGCCTTACACATTGGATTTTTCCTAGTTTACCTATTAGAAATTCTTTGGTGATCCTTTGCTTCCTCTAATATGCAATGGAATTCGATGCATAGTTCTGCACAAAAAATAAGAATCCTTGGAAAATAGCCTTCACTGGGAAAAAAGCCCTCTTTAGCTCACTGTAATGGACTGTAACTCTACTGTATTGATTAGTTCCCATCTTCTGCATATTCATAGCCATATCCAATTCCAAACCTGTAAGAAACAAGATATGGAACCAAGATAGTACAACTGTTTCAGTGAATGAACAAGAGACTGGAGTGGTATTCGTGCATGCCTTCCACGCAATGCACTCATTGCATCTTCTTACACTATGCAAATTTTCTACCCATGACAAAAGTTGTTTGTAACTTTTCAAAACTATAACTGAGTCCTTCCATAATGACATAATGTCATAGCTCAAAAACGTCTTTATTTTAAATTTCATGTTTCCTTCTACCAAATCCTCTATCATTTTAAGATGCCCCGCTTAACAACTTAGTCTTGAAATGCTGGAGACATTTAAATTTATAGCCTCGTGATAACAAAATTTGGCAGCTAAATATATAGTAGATGGGGATGAATTTTTTCCTCGCCAAATGTTTTTGTATGTGCTCTACTACATATGTATGTAAAATGTGCCCGAGCATGCAACTATCATGTGAACTGTTTGACAAAATGCCCAAAAAAATGTGGCATCCTGGACTGCAATGATGATAGGATATGTACAGAATGGGACATCTTATGCAATCAGAAGATGTAAAGTCATTTTGAACCTTCTTCCTCTGCGACTGACACCATGTCGCTTGTTTAGTGCAAATATGGTTTTATAACTTTGATTCAAATAGATTTACCAATAATCCCTTCAAAGACAAAGTGACCATGTTTGAAATGATGGAATTAAATCACATACTCTAATGCAAGTTGCAACATAACCTAGTACGCTTGCAGGCTGTATCCTCTATATGGAGTCCCAAATCAACAGTATCCTCTTCTCTATTTCACTGAATCAAGAAGCAATGCAATTTCCAAAGAGCTGGAAGCAGTGGATCATTCGCAGGATGGAGTTAAGATTCCAGTCTTCATGTGTCTGTGTCTAGCTTCCAACTCTTTCCATATTTCAATCTGTTTTGGGAGGGCATTCATTCAAGTAGTGTCTTAATTTTTTTGTTTTAAATTTATTGGAATGGTTTGTTGGATTAATCATTATGATTAGGATGGATTTAGTGTTTATTTTCCTTTTTGGTTTTTCAATTTTAAGTTTTAAGGGTGTGGAGTAGCCCCAAGGTGTTCTAAAACATCCAGAAAAAGAACTGCATTTTCAGATCCATTTTAGTCAATATCCGGTGTTTCTAGAATTCCTAAATGGGTTTTTTTGGGAGGTAACTGTTTCATTTGGAGAATGCTAAAAGTGAAAAATTGGGTGGTCCTAGAGATATTTCTTGTAGCTTAGGTTTTTTGAACTTTCTGATCATCAAGTTTTGTTGTCCTATCATTATTGTGTATCAGAAAAACTAGGATAGTCTTATCTCTTCTCAAAACCATATATATTATATTTATTTACTAGAGTTGACAATTTTTATTCAATTGGTATCAATTTTTAAGACAAAATTGAATGTTGTAATGCTCGTAGTACCTATTTGGATGGCTTTGTTCTAGCATGTATGAAGGACACTGTACTGAAATAGTTTAACTTGTGTTCTCCTTAACATGACTTTTGTAAAATTATTTGACTCGTTTAGAATAATTAAATACGGAAAAGATTTTTGTAAGAAAAAAAAAGAGAAGAATAAAATTAAAACAGAGCTTCCATGTACAGGTTTTTCTAACTTTTTACAGTGTCAATTAATGGATTCTAACTGGAAAGTACCATATCATTTATGTCATTATTGTTGTCTCAGAAAAACAAGGAGGATCTTCTCAGTTCTCAACCATATTATGTGTCTATTGTATGTAACATTTTTGAAATTTTATCTTATATAGTATCAAAACTTTTTGCAGCCATATGTTTTCCCTTAGGTACTTGGAGAAGAGGAGGGCTCTCCTTTTCCCCTTTTTTTCTTCAACTTTGATAATGAACTATGTCTCCCTCTTTGATATTCCATCCTCTCTAAGGGTGGGACCATTTACCTTAGTTGAATTCAACAACTTTTGCAGTTATGATTTCAGAGCTGTGCCAAGTCTTTATTGATATCCTTCTCACTTTGTAAATTTTCTTAAGCCACAACTGATTTTCATAAAGAGCCCCCCCACACAATTCTCTCTTTATTTAAATTCCCTTTGATTCCAAAGCTTGTACAAAGAGATCTCAACATGGACTGAATTTTTCCTCAATTTTCTTAAGAGATTCAAAAATGAAAGAGAATTTTTATCTTAGCTTGCATTTTTTCCTTAAATCACGTCAAATTCATCTCAGTTATCTTTTAGAAACCTAAATCCTTTGATTATTTAATGGTTTCCTATAAATCATGGTGGCTAGATAAGATTTTTGAATTTTTCTCACCTAATTCTTGTAATCAATTTGCATTTCCCATGTGCGTGACTTCCTTTAGGTCCAAAATTTGCTCCAATGTTCAATTAAAATGGAGCGAAGTAGTTCAATTCCTCATATCAAGATTAGCACAAATATGATCACAACAGTCCACCCAAAGTGTGGTTTTGCATTGAAATATACATCGAACTGGGAAATTATGAAGGATTTACAATTTTTTTGGTTAATTAGTATTGTGGCTTGTAAAAACAACATAAGCCATAGGCCTTCAAGTGTTAATTATGTGTGATCTTCATAGACAATATTTTTTAAGGAGAAACACTATTCAACATAGGCATGAAGAGACACGATTTAAAATTATTTGAGGTTTTGTAAAAATGAAAGAAAAGATCAAAAATTTTGTAGTCTGATTGATGAGGGTGATGGTTTATTACACAATCAACTAAGGTATAAATTCTTTTATATATCTATAATTATATATATATATATATATATATATATATATATATATATATATATTGGAGTCACATCTATGTAACTAATAAAAAATCAATGTGTAGGTCCTTAAATTTTTCTTCTAGAGAATTTAACTTTGCTTACTTTAGAAAATTTCTAAACATTTAAGTTTAAAGATGGAAAGAAAACATTGCAAAAAATTAAATAAGTCTAGAGGGTTTTGACTTGAATTGAACCTTGGAAAGTTTGTGTGAGATTCAATATTGCCAATAGGCTCCAAAGGGTCAAGAGAGATGAAAAGAAATTTATTTGGTTGAAATTCTATTTGGGGTATTTCTTGATGCTCCTTGTGCATCCTTTATTCCCTAGTACATTTGGAAGGCATGGGAACAAGTGAAACACTTGGTGGTTGGGGAGCCTATCTTCTATTGTTTTTGACACTAGGTGCTAGGCCTATAAATCAATTTCGTCGAATCTACAATATAATTAAAATATCCTTTCCTTGACAAGAGGCTGTTATACACTCGGGTTTAAGAAAAAAATAAAATATTTCATGAATTTTACAAATTTAGGAAGTAGATGGAATGAACAGACCTTAAAGCTTTCTATAAGCTTCCTCTATATTAGTTCAAAATGTATACAATGCTCAGAAATGCTTTGAAAACTCCCTCTATTGGAGTAATTATGGAGGATGAGAATCACTTTTAGGATACTATGAGGTGGCACAAAGGGCACCCTCTCTAAGAGCCTACATCTAAACAACTATATGAAAAGATTTTGTTCTACCCAAACCTTTCTCTAGGCCTTAACAATAAGTGGAATGTTTTTAAACCCATTAGTAGATGGACTCGTAGGTTTAATGTTTTGTGGTCTTCTTGTATTCAATCAAATAAAGCTTGGTTTATATGGCTTCTAATTCGTAATAAGTTTGTTGTTGGCTTTAAATATTTTATAGGTTGTTAAGGTTGTAAGCTTGTTGCTTTATATATATATATATATATATATATATATATTTTAAAAATATAATGTATGGATGAACCCAACATACCGTACCCAAGATTTTTAATTTTTTTGTTTTAGCATACCATACCTGTACCTGTACATGTACTGAAATAGTTTAGGCTATAGCTACTAGCTATTCCAAGGATTTAAAAACATCCAACAAACAGAATAACTCAGTTCTTTCTTTTTAAATCAAAAACATGAAAGCATGATTGACTATAATGTCTTCGATGACATACCTTATTTAGAACTGCCAGTTAACAATGACTCCAATTATTGTTTTTCCTTTAGTACCCTCTTTATTAACATCCACAAATGACTTAGTGAAAACATTTGAAATATCAAGTCTCCTGGTGGAGTCTACCAATTATGTGAAATTTGCCTCCTTAGAAAATGACGAGTCTAAATTTTTCAACATCTCAGTAACCTCAATGCCAATAAATTTTTAATTGAGGAAGCTAGAAAGAGTGCATCTTCACTTTATTTGGGAAAGATGATGCTCAAGAAAATTAGGAGTAACATTTCTCTCTAGTTCTGGGATACATTGATATTATTAGGCAAGATGAAATATAGAGAAAATGATTGATTTTCCCATCCCTTAGCATTGGGGAGTCTTAGTATTTTGCAATCAACACTTTTTTAATAAATTGTTTCCCTACAGTAGTCATCATTGGTAATTTCACACTATTCTTACTAAGTAAATGAAAAGTATCTTATTTTGTTATAGAGGAATCACATTTTTTCTTCCACATACCTTTGAAATACAAGGCATTTGCTAAAACCAACATGGTATTTTCATCTACAAAATTAGTTGAAATCAATTCTTTTATCTTCCGCTTCTAGAATCTACTGCCCATTTATTCACCTCCATTGTGATTTCACTTTTTGATTAAAGTAAAAAAATGAAAAATGAAATCAGGTAGTTTTCAGTTCCTTTTAAAATACCAACAAAAAATCACACATGGAAAGACCGGTGAAATGAAAAAATGTGTTAAACCTCATTCTCTAAGGGTATAAAAATACCAAAATCTAGTGAGTATAACTAAAATAATCTAATGTAGGATAAAAATGATGTTGAGATTAGCGAAAATGCCAATTAAACCTACAAGGAAGTTAGTAAAACCTAAGAACACGGAAAGAAATATTGCACATGTATGTAAAGCTTAAAGAAAGCACAAAAACATGATTGTGGATATAAGTGAAGGCATTTGAGACATTTTCCCAAAAAATAGAAACATGAACTCGGACCGTTTTAGTACGGGTACATACGAATACAAGATGGTTAAACAATAAATATTTAAAAACCTTAGGCATGGTATGTTGTGGGTATGTTACAGCATAATACATTTTTAAAAAGTTAAAAAATTAAATATATATAAAATTTTAAAGAAAACAAGCACCTTATAGTGAATAAGAACCCAACAACAAGCTTATTCTCAATCAAAAGGTTGTTAGCATTAGTTTAGTTTAATACATTGTTATGTATTTGTTGATGGATAGTTATAACTATCCTCCTTCCTCCCGCATCCTTTATATTTGGCTTTGCTCAAGACACAATACACATTGAATACATTGAATCATTCTTTGTCTTCTATTATCATTGGTATCAGAGCGACTTGCAGAGTTTCTCTTTTGGCATGTGAAGACTAAAGCAACCTGCAGCATTGGAAACCTGGATACTGTTGGATGTGGCTCTTTGGCATATTTGTTTGGAGTTATCTAGGACCTGTGGCGTGGCATTAATTCTTTAGCCAGTGACCAAACCTGAGCACATGGGGAGGGCCTGCGTGGAAGTTTATCCAGTGATTGACGACCTGTGTATAGGAGACCTACCTGAAGGAGAAATCACAACTCCATTTCTACGTGGAAAGTTGACTGGACATGTCTTTGGAGAAGTGGATGTTAGTGTGCAGTGATCTGTTGCTGCATTGGAAGCAAAGAAAAAGTTATTCTTTGTATTTTTCCTAAAAGCAAAAACATGGCAGTATTTCTTTTTCATGAAAGAAGAATTGCATGGTGATTTGAAACGTGTGGATGTGGTATAGTGTAGTGTAGTGTAGTGTGCAACACCCAACAATGTCTGCTCCAAAAATATTGCTATCCGATGCCCAACTCTTGAAAGGGCCAAATTTTTCCGCATGGAAAACCAAGATGTGGATGATTCTTCAGTTTGAAGATCTTTAGGGGATCGTTTCTAGAATGAACGCCCCTCCCACAGATGCTGATCTACTGGCTAAGTATGAAAATCCTGATGTAAAAGAATTAATGCTTATCACTCTGAGCCTTTCGATGAGGTTCAACATCACATTTGGGAAGCAACCGCTTCTCTATGGCATGGGCTGCATTGTGTACTATCTATGAAGCCAAGAATCTAATGACAATGCTGAATCTTTAGACAAAGCTTCACACAATGAGTATGCATGATGGTGAATCAGTCGAAGCCTTCTTGTGGCGTGTGGCCGAGTTATGTGTAGAACTTTCTATTCTTAGTGAACCGGTGGACGACAAGTTGCTAGTCCCACTCACCTTGCGAGCTCTTCCTTCCTGGTTTCAGACATTGATCACCACGTTGACCATCACTCAATAGGAGGTGAGTTCGCCAAGTGGTGAATTATCTTCTAGGGGAAGAAGCCATTTAGAATGTTCAAGAAGACTTCGAAGACAAGGCTCTCATCACGAGGCAAAAGCATAGCAACAAGCCTCAGAAAGGGTAGTCGCCCCCAGAATTAGAAGCAACATCCATGGCAGAAACCTTCTCGGTGACCACCCACGGTGGCCACCACGTAAAGAAGCGTACAATAAGGCAGATCGATGGTGCCACATTTTCTCCACGAAGACACACACGACTACGAATTGTTATTACAATGGTCACAAGCATGGCAACTCTGGTGAAGAGAGAACTTCTAGCCAAGGATATTCTAATAAATCCCAATGGCATGCTTGTAATCAAAGGTAGAAGGGTCATACTACTGCTCGATAGATGCCTCCTCCGATGAAGAGGTTCCAGACGCAACTCATTCGGACATTGTCCTAGTCTCGTAGACTTCGCAGCCATCAGAAAGTGTTTGGTTGATTGATTCGGTGCCAGCATACACATGACTGGGAATAAGAAGTTGTTCCATACCACTGAGTGAGTGACCGCCCACTGGAGATTAGATCAGCACCACATATAATCGGGAGTATATTGTGGCAAGTATTGGTGATGTCATCATTCCTCATGGAACACGAAGATGCACACTCACGAAGGTGCTATATGTTCTAGGTTTGACCTCAAATCTCTTGTCGTGAGTCATTTTATTAATCATCTAATGCGGGTCAAATTTTTTTCGTAAAGGGTCAAGTCCTGCATCATTTCCTAGGGAGACTTAGTTATTGCTCGAGCATTTATGAAGGGTCGTCTATTTGAACTGGATGTGGTCACTTCATCTAACATTTCTCTCTCTGCTTCAACAATGAAGTCCACTGCACTATGGCACTTTCGATATGGTCATCTTTCTATCGGAGCTCTACATTAACTCAATGCTAAGGAAATGGTAAGAGGGCTTCCTCCACTCTCCCATTCCTTACCTATTTGCTCGGGATGTCTTGGGCAAAAACACAGAGGTCCATTCAAATAGAGCTCTTATCATTCTATGGAGCATCTTCAGGTTATACACACTAATCTATGCGGACCCTTGCCAACTAGCTTCTAAGGTTTTGAATACTTCCAGCTCATCATTGATGATTACTCATGGAAAATGTGGGTATATTTTCTTCGGAAGAAGAGTGAGGCATTTGCCAATTTCCAAACCTTTTACCAGCAAGCCACCAGGTAGTCTAGGAAGCCTCTCCTTCTCCTCCGCTTAGATCGAGGGGGAATTTGTATTGAAGAAGTTCTTAGCATACGAAACAACATGGTATTCGAAACATCCGATCGCACCCTACACTCCCCAACGGAGTAATCGGGATTTTCGAGCAACACAACAGGACTGTCATGGAGATGGCTCATTGTATGCTCTCCACTACCAAGTTGGAGGATCAGTTTTGGGTAGAAGCAGTCTAGATAATAGTGTATCTACTCAACCGGGCACCCACAAAGATCTTGCAAAATAGGACATCGGAAGAGGTATGGACTGGTCGTAAACCTTCTATCTATCATTTGAGAGTTTTGGGTTGTACTGCATATATGCATGTTCCAAATGAGAAAAGGAAGAAGATCGGTCCAAAGACACTACCATGTCTTTTTTTGGGGTATAGTACTACCTCAAAGGCATATCATCTCATGGATCCTGAGATGAAGAAAATATATGAGATTCGAGATGTGGTGTCTGATGAGTCATCCTTTGACTCCCTGCTACACAATGGAGATCCAATACTGACCTCGTCACATAGATTACTCACACATCTAGATGATGGGCAAGATGATTCTTCTCAAAGAGAAGAAGAGCTGAGTGGAGACTTATTTGTTGATCTAGGCACACTAGAAAACACATCTTCACATCAGCAGATAGCACCACCACCAATGTCCGAAATGGGTCCAGAATACTATTAGGGATGCACACTTGAACTCACTGCCAGGTACTTTTATGGGAGTTAGAACACGAAGTCAAGCCAGACATGAGGTGAATTTTACACTCATGAGTTCAGTTGTTGATAGCACCGAACTTGACATTGTTCATGAGGCATTAGACCAACCACAAAGTGGAAATAGGCTATGAATGTTGAATATGATTCCCTACTTCAGAATCAGATGTGGGAACTTGTCGATTTGCCTCCAGGTAAGAAATCCATTGGCTGCAAATGGATTTTCAAAACAAAATATAAGGCAGATGGTTCAATCGACAAACACAAAGCATGAATTTTTGCAAAGGGTTATGCTCAGCAAGAAGGAATTGACTATGACGAGACCTTTGCACCCACTGCAAAGATCAAAACCATCAGAGTTGTCTATGCACTGGCAGCACAAAATGGATGGAAACTTCAATAGATGGATGTCAAGAGTGCTTTTCTAAACGATGATCTCAAAGAAGAAGTATACATGGCCCAACCTGAAGGGTTTGTAGATGAGCATCAACCAAACAAGGTATGTCGTTTGATAAGTTCACTTTATGGACTCAAACAAGCACCTAGGGCATGGTATATAAAAATTGATTATCACCTATGCAACATGGATTCACTCGTAGAGCTCAGATATAAATTTTTATATCAAGAAGGTAGGAAAAAATATTGTTATTCTAGTTTTGTACGTAGATGATCTTGTGATCATAGGAAGTTTTGACAATATTTTGGATGATGTAAAGAATGATATGAAGAAATCCTTCGACATGAACGATTTGGGGCTACTTCAGTACTGTCTTGGCTTAGAGATATGGTAGAAGAAGAATCATATCTTCATCTCCCAGATGAAATATGCCAAGACACTCCTGGAGAAGCATGGAATGTCAGATTGTAAACCAATGTCAACACCTATGGTAAAAGGTTTGCAATTATCTAGATTCCATGATTCATCGCAGGTAGATGACACTCACTACAGGAAACTTGTGGGGAGTCTCATTTACTTGACTTATACCAGGCTAGATCTTTGCTTTGCAATGAGCTATCTCACCAGATTTATGCAGGAGCCGAAGAAATGTCATTGGATAGTAGCAAAGCATCTGTTGAGATACGTCGAGGTACTGATTGACTTTGGTCTAGAGTATCAGAAGAACACTCAATTCTTCTTACAGGGATATAAAGACTCAGACTATGCAAGATCTGTTGATGACAGGAAATCCACTTCAGGGTATGTTTTTCATCTCAGATATGGACCTATTTCGTGAATTAGCAAGAAGAAAACTATTGTTTCTCTCTCATCCACTGAGGTTGAATACCGCACCACACGAGGAGATGTGTGTGAAGTGATTTGGTTACGTCATATTCTTGTAGATATAGGAATTCCTGAAGAGAAACCTCCCATCATTCACTGCGACATTCAAGGTGTGTTGAATCTTGTGAAGAATCCTGTTTTTCATGAACGAACAAAGCATATTGAGGTCGAATTTCACTACATTCATGAACAGGCCTTGAACCACCAAATTCAGCTCTAATACTGCCCTACTAATTTTTAGGTTGCAGATATTCTCACCAAAGCTCTCGGCAAAGTGAAGTTTGATTTTTTAGGGGGTACATTTGTAAGCGCAATGTATTAAGGGGGGGAATGTTAGCATTAGTTTAGTTTAATACATTGTTATGTATTTGTTGATGGATAGTTATAACTTTCCTCCTTCCTCCCGCAGCCTTTATATTTGGCTTTGCTCAAGACACAATACACATTGAATACATTGAATCATTCTTTTTCTTCTGCTATGAAAGGCATCTAAAGCAAGATTTATTTGATTTAATACTAGAAGACTACAAACATAAAACATTAAATCTATGAGTCCATCTACTAATGGGATCAAAAACATTCCACATATTTTGGCCCCAGTAAAAGGTTTGGGGAGAAGGCAATCTTTTCATAGAGTTGTTTGGAGGTAGCAGACAATGTGTGTGCAAATTTGGAGTGAAAATGAAATTTGGAATTTGGTGGTTTGCCACATGCTAGATTTTTAATTGTCTCACTCTTGATTTCTTGTGACAACACAAAAAAATCTGAAGGACGTTCAAACTTCAAACAGGGAATATGCACTATAAATTATTAATTGGTGGTTCACCACATGTCATAATTACAACTGAGGAAAATCATTTCACAATGAACTTGGAGCCCTTCAATTTTGATCTAAAAAATTGAAATTTATAAATCAACATATTTCCATCAAGAGATAATTAAATAGTATTGTCCCTTCGAGCATACTTTACAACTCTTGTGCGGTTCCTAGTAATAAACTAAAGACTAAAACCTAGATTGATCAGATGAAACAAGATCATAAAAATTTAGGAAACAACAATTTTAGTTTAAAACCATATAAAATTATATTATATAAGCCTTTTCAAAATGACTTTTGTCTTATTTGCTGGTTGGATGAGGTCTCTTCTCATATGGCCATTTGGATGGTGTCCTCTATTGCTGGGATTAATGGTGCCACTCTATGCCTAGGGTTTTTCTTTGTTGAGTGGGCATGTGGCTTATTTTGCAGATCATGCCCATGCTAATGATTGCAAACAGATAATATATATCTATTTGTTTCAGGAACATATGCATTTTTATTTTACTTATGGGCTACAAATATGATGCTTTTCCCACTACCCTTCACCATGCCCTTCAAAAATCTTCACTAAGTTGCACCTCTCTTTGCACGGCTACACATCAAATGCAAATAATGATGTTGTGCACACTTGATTGGCAACACATGCTTCACTTCCTCTTACACATCTAGCAATAGATATAAAATGTTGTTCTCTTTATTTATGCCTCACGATGTGCTTAACATTACTATTTTGTATGGCTGTGATGACTAACATTAATGTCTCATGAAATGAGATAAGCTTGCCCAATGAGGATGAAATAAAATCCTCCTACAATCATGGCTCTGCTTGATGCAAGTTGTAGTTTCTTGTCAATGTTATGCATATTAACTATCACAAAATATCCATATCTAAACACTTCAACTACTCCATCTCAGACACCTTTGTTGTTTGTTGCATGTTGCTTATTATACAGGATCCTATCTTGCTGATATGTTTTATTTCAAGAAAAAATAAAATGGTAACAGATGAAGACAAAAGCCTCTTCCTTCGCTGTTATTTTCCTCTCACCCTCTTAGTAAAATAAAATGCCCCTACTTTTTTTCTAAATATCCTCTATAAATATAGCATATCAAATAAATTTAGACAAAAGTTAAAAAAATGCCACAGAAAAGTCTATCATACTCCCGAGAAATCAAGAGAATAGTGGACCTACCCCTCTAATATTTATAAAAATCCCATTTTACATATGCCCTCAACTTTTCTCACACAAAACCTTCTCTAATACCAAATTAAAATTACTCAATAGATTAATATTTCCATAAACTGGAGAGATACAAATGACTAACCGAGATTAGGCTGAGTCTTATTATCTAAGCAATGATTTTTATAACTCAATTCTATAATTCATTTTATTTCTTGTTAAAATCTTACATCATGTTCTTATAGTTTATTAAAACTACATTTACTTTATGCGCTTCTTAGACTTTTTAAAATATGCATTTTAATGGCTATGATATATTGTCTATTTCTTGTCCCTTAATGGATTTCTCTCCTGAAACCAACAACATGTATTGTCCATTGTAAATATGTTTATAATAGTTAATAGATCTAAAGATTAGTTTATTGGGTAAGTAATCTACCGAGCTGCATTAACTTTGGAAGGAGAATTAATCTCTGCACTTCAATCGGCGTAAATTTAATTGGAATAAAAAATGTAGGTACATCTAATTTGGTAACAACCACCTAAATAACTACAAAAATTGTCTGGTTCTATTTATAGTAATAAGTATCTCCTAAAAAGATTTAGATCGAATAAATTCATTGAGTTGTTTAAGCTCGCCCATTTCCATTTCAAGTCAAGCTATGTTCACTTATTAATGGCCTCCATAGTTGTTTCCTAGCTCATTGTTTTCTTTCTTCACAAATTCATCCTCTAAGAACTCTACCTCCTTTACACTTGCAATTAACGAGATCTCTATATTTTAAGCTAGCTTAGCTCAAGAGTTTGCTGAAGAGCTATGCATACCTCTTGTATAGAATTTTATGGACTTATCTTGAAAGGCATCGTATTGGGTTTGGTTCATGAAATCTGGGTGAGCTTTTTGATTTACATATCTTTCCATACACATAACTGAGCTCTTCCTATTTTTTATACCCTGCTATATTGGATTGTTGGCTCCCTTTTATTGTGTGCTAAGCTTGGTGTGGTGATTTCTCTCCGTGGCTCACTGTATGAGCCATTCACATTGCCTGGGTTTGATAATTTGTGCACATCTCAACCACTGATGTTAAAACCAAAACAAAAATGCTTCCTTCCATTGATTTGTTTCAACACATGTCACACAATTTGCTTTTGTCTTAACACAGGATAATTCTCATTCAATTGTTTTCTTGCTTTCCATAATTTATGCACTTGTCACTGATAATAATAAAAAAAAATTGCAACAAGATCCCCTAAAAGTACAACCTCCTCTAGTTCATGAACTATTTTACCTAGCTTCTCAACTTTTGCAGCCTTTTGATAATGCATCTATTTAGACTAACTCACCTCTTTACTGTTTGATTGCTCGTTAATGAGGCTTGCCATTCTACTGTTGAAGCTTTATTCTATAATTTCTATCTCATGGCTGCATTACTTGAGTTGTACACTCATCTCATTCCCTTTTAAATTATCTTTTGTTTCTCGAATTAACTCTTTTATGAAACGAATGCTGAGAGTTATCTTTTGCACTGCTGGGATGGATGAAGATAATTTCTTAGCCTATTTCCTTGAGAATGATAGCCTCCTCAACAAAATGATTAAGGATTCAACTATGGAACCTAACTCTAATGATTGAATCATTGATGAATTTAGAATCTCCTTATATTTATAGAAATACAAAATATCATTGATTGTGTCTCTTATTAGGAATTTCTTGAAATAAATCTTTTGTAGTACCTCACTTTGAGCCTCCCTTGTATGTATTTGAGCTGAGCTATAACTTACTGTGTTGTCATGGAAATTTTACTTTTGCATTAACGATTTGAAACTACATTAGCAATCATGAATCCCAAAATCCCTTTGGCCACATGATTTGAAGTCCCATTTTCAATATACATACTTCAGATTAAATTTATTAGTATTTTTTGTTGAAAACAAATTGTTATTATAACTAATTTCTTATATACAAGGCTGAAGCTGAGTGAATGTTGGTGTTTATAGTAAAATGAAGGTGAGACATTGATGCTTTAGATCTAACTATTGCATTTGCTTAAAAGTTTCTAAATCCTTTTCAACATATCCATTTTGCAGCAGCCTCTATCGCCATTGGGTTGAGAGGTGTCTTACTTCATGTGGCCATTGTACAGGTATTACACACCTCCTTCCATTAATTGTACATACTAATCTCTACATGATAATACACACCTAAATTGATTTTTTTCTTTCTGTACTGTACACGAGGCACCACTTCCTCAAGGCATTGTTCCCTTTGTCTTTGCAAAAGAGTACAATATACATCCTAAAATCTTGAGCATTGGGTGAGTTAAATTTCTTTCTAAATTTTTCATTGGCCACCAGGTTGGGAATTTAAGTGACCTAATTTACATTTTTTTAATGTATATAGGCTCACATACACTATAGGATTTCACACAATATTTTCCATCTGTATCATTGTTGTAAACAACTTGGCTGCCATTGATATCAAATCTATCTTAGTTTAATAACTTGCACATATACCTATCATCATTAGTGATGTGTTGCATCCTTTCGATCTATAAGAATGAAACACATTTTGATCACTATATTTAATTCACAATTTCGATGGTTTCTAACTTGGGTTGGATTAAGAATTATGTTTGGATATATATTTCTCACAATTAGTGATGGTTGTTAACTTGGGTTGGATTCATAGTTATTTTTGGCATGTTGATAGCATTGCCAATTACGTTGGTATACTATATTGTGTTGGGCTAATGAATGCCAAAAAGATCAAAAGCAGTTGTTGAATCTCAATGTTTTCTTAACCTTGAAAGGTAGCAACCATGATGATCGAGGCTTTGTCAGCACCAACGTAATAATGAGAAGCTCAATTTTTTTCCTTATATATATTTTTGTAGTTCTGAATATATGCATTTTGGTGGAGCTATCTACATACAAATGTGTGATTTTTATTTCCCACATTTAAATATTTATATCCCTTTAAGGTATGCCTTTTGTGGTCCCATTTAACCTAAGTCTTTAACTATTTATTAACGTTTAATACATCATTATAGACATTATAGTTTATATCATAGCTAGTTATGTGGAGACCTTCTAGTCATATTTTCTAGGTGGCATTCATAGCTTAGCCTCTTGATCCCATTAAATTTATGCTTTAAATGATTATTTTCTTTTTAACCTTAATGGTTGTTACTTTGAAGTTGGCTCTGATTGCAAAAGCTTCCTCATGAGTGGAAGAGACTTCAAAACTATCACAAACAAATATTTTTCTTGGATGGTGGGTACAAAGGATCGCCTCAATATTTATGTGTTGGGAATGGCATAAAAACATGGATTTTATCATACAGGCACATGAGTGCGTAGCTTAGCTTATTAGTTTTGTGCAAGGTTTTGATTATTTTCCTAGTTTAAATGTAATTTGTGAATAATTTTGGTAGAACTAAAGTAAAACATGTGTTCTTAATACCTTAAAATTCAATGCACCTTCATTGCTAACAATAGTAGAAAATTGTATTGAAGATAGACAATAGAAGTGAAGAAAAGAAGATAATAGTTCTAGCGGATAAGTAATTGCTCAAAATAAAAGTTCAAAAAAGAACCTCAAAGTAGCAGTAGGGAAGCAGATGAATTGCTTGAAGTTGATGGTAGAGAGAAGGTGTTAATATTTTATGTCAAGGGTTAATGACATTTAGGCACCCTTTTGTATCTTATCATTGTATGTCAAGGGTTAACGACATTTAAACACCCTTTTGTATTTTATTTTATTTGATATTAATAAAATATTTGTGGACCCATTTGTTGGGCACAAAATTCAAATCAAATTTTTTTTAATTTATAATATTAATTACCAATCCAATCGGACATCATAGATGATATGTAGCCATTGATTTCACTATATGATATTTTATTATTATTTATTCTTAAAATTCAAATTTTTCATTCTTTAAATTCATATCATCTCTAAAGAGACAAAAAAATTGATATTAGTATTGTCTCTAGAGAGACAATATACAAAAATTTATTGTCTCTATTTGAGACAATTTAGTTAAGTATTATCTCAAAACACCGCTTCTTGTAGTAGTGGTAACTCAGCATATGACACCGAGAGAAGTTGGTTTATGGCTTATACAGAAGCACCCAAAATCAAAGCGCCAATCTTGCATATGACAACAAATGTGAGATTATCGAAATTGGAGATATTCCATTGCAAATGTCAGATGGTGGATAGAAAAAAATACAGAACGTATGGTATGTACCTGCTCTAGTAAAAAATATTTTATCAGTGATCAAGATTACCGATGTTGACATAATTGCAGAGTTTGACAACAAGGAATGTGTCCTAAAGGATTTTGAAGGATTAATTGTTGCTAAGGGAATTAGATATGGAAATCTGTACAAGTTATGTGCAGCAATACCTGATGTGGTGTTAACAAAAATGAATAATGAAATATCTCATTTAATTCTTTGGCATCATAGATTCGGATATGCAAATACTCACTCACTTCGAATATTAAAATTAGAGAAGATTGTGGAAAATTTTAATTTGCACCTACCAGTTGAGTTGGGAGTGTGTGAAGAATATTGTTTAGGAAAGCAACATAGATTCCCCTTCCCAAAGAAAGGAGCAACACGAGATAAGGACAACATGGAACTTGTACATTCAGATATTTTTAGTGCAATGTAAACAATGTCACACAATGGGGCAAGGTATTTTATTACCTTTATTGCTGATTCCTCTAGAATGACCTTTGTTTGTTTTATCAAAAATAAATCACGTGCATTAGAAATGTTTAAGATTTTTAAAGAATTTGGTGAGAAGCAGTGAAAACCTTAGAAATGACTTAGATGTGATAATGGGGGTGAATATACCTCAAATGCTTTCAAAATTTTATGTGCAAAAGAAGGTATCAAACTTGAGTATACTTTTCCTTATTCACCACAACAAAATGGTGTCGCTGAAAGAAGGAATAGGACTCTAGTTGAAAGTGCTAGATGCATGCTAAAGAGCAGTCAATTATCTAATGTTTTTTGGGATGAAACAATCTCCAGTGCAGGATATATACAAAACAGGTTGCCAACTACTGCATTGCTTAAGAAGACACCTTATGAGGCATGGCATGGAAGTAAGCCAAGTGTCAATGATTTAATATTTTTTTGTTGCATAGCATATGCACATATACTAGATGAATAAAGAAAGAAGATAGATGACAAAAGTGAGAAGTGTATAATGGTTTGCTACATCACGAATTCAAAGGGATATCAAATTTATGATCCTTTAACACATGAGATTCTAGTCAGAAGAGATGTCATTTCTGACGATTTAAAATTCAGTTTTTCACAAATCAGCATAGATGGAAAATGCTAAGGATTAAAAAACAAGGCCTTATGATTTCAGATCTGATGAAGAATCCAAGCATGAAAATTCTACTCCAGCAAGACCATTACAAGTTACAGTCATACAACCCATAGGAGATGAAAAAGGAGAGTAGCACTCAAAAGGCATCTGAATCATATGCACTTAATGTAGAGGTTGATGAACCACTCAGTGTTCAAGAAGAAATTCAAAGTATTTATGCAACAGATTGGAGACAAGCAATGGATGTTGAATATGAATCGCTCATAAACATTCAGACAAGGAAACTCACAATTCTTCCACCTGGAAGGAGAGTGGTTGGGTGCAAGTGGTTATTCAAACAAAATTACAAGTCTGATGGGTCAATAGACCGCTACAAGGCTCGTTTGGTGGAAAAGGGTTACACCCAAATTATAGGTTTGGATTATCATGACACTTTTTCTCCTATAGTCAAGATAACATCCATCAGGATTCTGTTAGTAGTGGCAGCAACCTTGGATCTTCATGTACATCAGCTAGATATAAAAACTACATTTTTAAATGGATTCTTAAAGGAAAAAGTTCATATGGAACAACTAGAAGGCCACATACAAGAAGGAAATGAGTATTTAGTATGCAAGCTTCAGAAAACATTGTATGGACTAAAACAGTCTTCAAGAGCATGGTATGAGCGTATTAATAGATTTCTCCAAAATGAAGGATATGTAAGTTGCAATGCTGATTCAAGTGTCTACATAAAGCATATTTGTGAATCTCTAGTCATCTTAGCCTTAAATGTTGATGGCATCGTCATTATGAGTAATGATTATAAGATGTTAGGCTTGTTTAAGTCTCACTTAGCTTCAAAATTTGAGATGAATGATCATGGTGAGATTCACTATTTCTTGGGCATTCAAATTTTAAGAGATAGGGAGAAGAGGAAAATCCATTTTAGCCAAGAGAGGTACATTAGGAACATTCTCAAGAAATTTGGGATGGAAAATTGCAAGCTAGTAAGTACTCCAATGGAAGTAGGAAACAAACTTTCACTGGACATGTGTCCCGAAACACAAGAAGAAAAAAGTTATATGAGTATGTTCCATATCATAATGTTGTTGGGAGCCTAATATATGAAATGGTTTCTAGAAGACCTGTATTACACATCTTTGGAAGCATTGTGAGCCAATATTCTAGCAATACTAGACCACAATATTGGGCAACAGTTAAAAGAATTTTTAGATATCTTTAAGGAACAGATAAACAAGGAATAAGATTTAGTTGGATTTCATAAAAGCATCTACCACTTACCTTGGGTATTGTGATGTAGATTGGGTAGGGGGTGTTGATAGTAAGAGATCAACTTCAGGGTTTTGTTTTTTCCTTAGTGGAGGTGCAGTTTTTTGGGCAAGTAAGAAACAATGAACTATTTCTGTCTCCAGTGCAGAAGAAGAATATATAGCAGCATGTCAAGGTTAAAAACAATTGATTTGGTTGAGAAGATTGTTGCAGGACATCCGGGTTACTCAAAGTGCCAACCAACAATATTAAAGTGTGACAACCAAAGTTTCATAGCCATGACGAAGAATTCAAAGTATCATGGGAGAGTTAAACATATAGGGATACAAAATAATTTCATCTGTGAACAAATTGAGAACAACACTATCAAGATGGAGTATTGTGCAATTGAAATTATGGTGTGTGGATGCATTGACAAAGGCATTACCAAGAAATAAGTTTTAGTTTTGCAAAGAAGGATTCGATGTGATACAAGCTGGTTGATAAATATTTGCCTAAGTGGGAGTGTTAGTCATGCAAAAATTATAGCTGGATATCTAGGGATTCTGTAGTTAGCATTTAGGGAATTTTTTTTGTATTTAACAACACATTAGATGAGATGTGTACGTGCTAGCAATCTTGTCCATCTATAGGTTGAAGACTAAATATAGGGTAAGTTTGAGTTTGAGTTTGAATAAGACTTTGTTTACTGTTATATTATAAATAATGTATTCTCTGATTGAGTAGAGCAGAATAAGAAATAGACCAAAAACTGTATTTGCATTTCTGTGTTCTATTTAAGAGTGCCAATATTTTTCATAGAGTGCAACATTACATCCATAAGGGGCAGCATTATGTTCCCCTTCTTTCCTTTCAGTACGACCATAAGCATGTTCATATGGAACAACATTATATTCTCCTTCTTTCTTCTCAATGCAACCATAAATATGTTCATAAGGAACGACATTATGTTCTCCATCTTTCTTTTTAGTGAAATTATAAGGTGAAGCATTACCTTCCCCTTCTCTCTTTTCATTGTGGTCATAAACAACGACATTTTGTTCAGTGCCACCGAAATGACTAGCATTATACCTCCTTCTCTCTTCTTCCATTTGGAAATTTTCTCCTTAATCACGCCCTTCCTTTTCTGGTTTTTCTCCCCATTTTCTCGTCCTTCGTCATCGCTAGACTATAAACCAATTCATGCATAAATTGTTGGTATTTAAATTAACAATAGAAGTGATGTGATCCATCATAGAAAGAAACATATGCTAAATAACAAGCTGAAGTTCATTATATAAATAATTTTTCATTCCATTCTTAGTAAGAAATGTAGCTTAGAACAAGATGGGATCTCTTACATGATGTAAACTCAAATTTGAACCATCATTTAGTTAATAATAGAAGTGATTTGATCTATCATAGAAAGAAACATTGTTGCAACAGCCAACTATAGTTCGTTATATAAATATCTCCCAATTCCATTACCAGTAAATGTGTGTTAGAACAAGACTATAGCTCTTGCAAAAAAAAGCTGTTTATATAGGAGAGATGAACCGAGTTCGGGGAGCAATGTCACAACACTAAATCTTGTTTCGAGTATGTTATATAACTAGGTTCTTGCATTGGCTAAAATGAAAGTGAGAAGTACAACAACACTCAACAAAGTGAGTTCCCTACACACATTAGGGAATAGTACATGATTACTTCTCAATCAAATCGTGTAATGCCTTAGACTAAGTATTAAATAGCCAAAATAATGAATTCAGGAGTCCATTAATTAATTGAAGCACGTCTTAAAAAATAATCAAATTATTTTTCCATCTATACCTTGTAAGTGTTTAAGATTCTTCAAGACATAAAATATTATGATGTAAAACTTCAATCCATTCAGGCATATACCGTAATTATTGTACACAATAATAAATTTAATTAGTTACTTTTATGGGCTATAAACTATGTGTCACTAAAATATATTATTGGCTTGAGCTAATATTAAGATTATAATTTTTCTTAAAATTTGTTTTTTAATTATATATATATATATATATATATATATATATATTCTTTCTTTATTCTCAAAGGGAGTGTTTTTCAGCAACGTCACTTGATCAGCTGCTAGTAATAGAAGGGGTGCAATCCATCATAAAAGAAACAATGTTTGTATGACAACTGCGAAATTCGTTATATAAATATCTCCTAATTCCATTATTACGCCGTGAGGCGTTCTTGTTATGGGCTGCGACCTATTTTGCACGGCAGGTTTTGGGCATCAAGGCTATATTTTTGGTCGTTGAAATCCAATGGCGGAGGAAACCACGGATTTCGTTTGTGTGGAGGAAGCGGGTTGTTGGAAGATTGCATGGGTTGTTAATGCACGCTCTACCTTCGCCGGTTGTTCATCATTGCACTTCGTGAGTCGGGGCCGAAATAGCTCGGGAATAAGCGCCTCTTCTTTGCCAATGGACAGATTATGTTGTGCGTGGAAGAAATATGAGAGGGCGTTTGCATGTGGAGAAGGTTTGGGTGCCTATAAATACTTGTTTTCCATGCTTTGTTTGCATATATTTTCACTATGACCACTCAAAGTGTGTTTCGCCTTTAACTTGCTTCCGAGGTCTTTCCGTGGGTGGGTTCTTGCTTAAACAATGTATGGTGTGTTGTGCAGGTGGGTTTCGTGAGGGGCATATTCTCTGCAAGGTATTCGAATGTATGACATGTATCAATCGTGGCTCGCATTGTTCTCTGTCTTTGATATGTAGCTTGACCCTATTTACGGCATGTTTTTGCGGGCTCTATTTCGGTGTTTGATTGATCAAGAATTTTGTTTGTATGTGCTTGGCATTTTGTTTGGAGTTTATTCTACCCGCTCAATGATTGACTTACGTCGAGTTTATCATTGCACGGCTTTTGTGCGGATTCTGCGTTGAGGTTGCTCCTTTGTGGGGCTTTGTCGAGAGGTCGCACTTGAGAGTTTCATGGATCTGGGTTTACATGAGTGATTCGTTGTTCTCCCCTTTAACTTAGATCTGTTCCGTTGTGAAGGGATTGATTTCTGAGTTCTCGACCGCCATTGTTTTTCCCAACACTTTTTTTCCGAAGTTTGAGCAAAAGGTTATGAGATTAACTTGATTTTTGTGCCTAGCATTGCCAGTAACTTTGCACTCTGCTAATAAAACTCTTGCGAGCCTTTACATTTTGCATATTGAGGAGCTTGAAAGCTGCAACTGTGCCATCATTTAGAATACCCTTATAGACAGACCCAAAGCTACTGACCTCGATAGGTTCTCCCATGAAATCCATCGCAGCTCTAACAATTTCTTGATATGAAATCCTGTGTGGCCAATGAGATTTATTGTTGAAGTATCTTTATAAAAACCCGATTTCATCTTCGCATGTGTACTAACAAAAGCTATGATATTGGATGGCTTTGTGTTCTGCTGCTGACTTATTCTCCGATTGGTCATACCAGGTGAAAAAGGCATTTGTGGATATTGTTCAAGGACTAACTCGGTTCTCAAGAGGGACTTCGAATTTGGCTAATCATTCGGATACTCTATTGGCTTCGCTTTTGCATCTTCTAGGTGATAAAAAGGTTCTTATTCATCCTGGTATCTATGTTAAATTAGAGTATATAGTAAGTTAGAATAGTGTCTTGTAAAATACTCTTAATTTTTTTATCATTATAAATAGTGACATTTGTCAAAATTATATATCCACAAAGGGCATGTGTAAAATCATAAATGAATGCAGGATAGTTTTGTTACAAGTGGGGAAATAATTTTGAAGTGACAATTCTTTTATTTGTAATCAGTTTCTTTTCTGTGTGAACTTGTTGTTACTCACGGAACTAAAATCAGTTAATCATCTTCTTGGATTTGGCACTATTTTATTACCAAATTTGAAATCTATCTTATTTATAGTGAATGATTAAATTGTTAGCAGAGAGTGAATAGCTCAATGTGATAAATAAATTTTTTATTTCATAATGTTTCTGTAAATATAAGATTTTATTTGATGATGAATCATGGACAATGATTCAGAATGCATCAATCAAAAACTTGACACAGTTAATCCAAGAAATCAACTTTCTAAGATTTTATTAATTTATTTCAGGATTAGATTCATATTTTTGTACAAAAAATTAAAGTTCTTTTCCATCCAATTACTACTTCAGACCTTGTTTGCTGATTAGTTTCTGAGTTGCTGCATGCCATGTTTTGACAACTTTCCCCAATTCAAAATTGTGACCATATGTCGCTCAATTCTAGTGCTTAATATTGTATTTAAACTTAAAGTATGATTTTTTAAGCAAATCTGTACACAGAATATCCCAAATGGATGGAGCACCCAACCACCACTTGTTAACCTGGCTGAAAAATTAGGGTGGGTGGGTTATATTTTTTCAATTCTGAATTGGTCTGGGCGTTTTGTTTTGGCAGAGGAGATGAAATATCTATAAGGAGTGGCCAGCAATCCAAAATAGTTGTAGCATTGACTCCTGTACTTTTATATTTGTAGGATTGGATCCAAGAATAAAAAATGAAAACTCTATCCAATTTTCCCGCAATGTGACTCTTTCCCTTCCTTTTTTTTTTGCTCTAGGTGAAAATCCCTGGAGAAAATTCAAGCTCCATCAATGATGTTTTTATTTCTACTTGATTCAGAGCATCTTACATTCTATGATTGAACCCTTTTTTTCTTCAGGGATCCAAATTGTATTGAAGTCCCCCAATGATCAGATTAGGGATAAATGTGTGATGCCTGAGTAGTGATCTGTTCAATCATGATAACTCTATTGTTTATCATTGCGAGTAATATACAAATGGAAAATGTTATAGATATCTTTATTTTCATTGGGAAAAAATGCACGAAATCCCCACAGAAACTCTCGGAGGAGATAAAGATTATACCTTAATGCAAGGACCTAATGGATCTAAGTCCTCATGTCTTGGCACCATATTGTTTTCTTGCTGCCCCAAAAGATTGAAACCTGATATCCTTGAGCATTCCTGCCTTGAAGGTTTTTGTAAGAGGAACATATCCAGATGTTCTGTTTTGATCAAATATATGCAGAAGTGGCATTTATTGGGGACCCGTAAACCCCTTAAACCCAAGACTGCAATTTGATTATTGTGCATGTGTACTAACAAAAGCTATGATATTGGATGGCTTTGTGTTCTGCTGCTGACTTATTCTCTGATTGGTCATACCAGGTGTAAAAGGCAGCTGTGGATATTGTCCAAGGACTAACTGGTTCTGAAGAGGGACTTCTGAATTTGGCTAATCGTTCAGATACTCTATTGGCTTCACTTTTGCATCTTCTAGGCGATAAAAAGGTTCTTATTCATCTGGTTTCTATGTTAAATTAGAGTATATAGTAAGTTAGAATAGTGTATTGTAAAATACTCTTAAATTTTTGAACCCAGACTGCAATTTGATTATTGTGCATGTCTACTATTATCAATGCATTTTACGGGTCTTTTCCCTTTCTTTGCATTGTCCTCAAAATGAAAACTACTTGGAAGTTTCTTAACTTTACGTGGAAATGATTCTGTGTTGCTTCTCACTTCTTGTCATCTTATTGAAATGTTTTTCAGGCGTTGTCATGTAATTCATTTTTAAGAGCCACTTCTGGCCTTAAGAGTGTTATTATGGGGGCACCGAAAACCTTAATTCTCACCAAAAGCCTTAAACTAAATAAAGATCTGTGAAGGTAAAGTAAAAATACCTAATATTAAAAGACCATTTGGTAACAATAATTGAATGTGAAATCATATAATTGTCGGCAAGGTAAAGCTATTACCTGGTTACAGCAATAAGAGATTAGAAAAATAAAAACTGTATCTAATGAAGTTCCCAACAGTAGTGTTGAGGGTGCCCGAAATTCTGTCTGATTGTCAATCTATTTCAATTTATAAATATATGCCCTTTTAGGAAATCCTTTTTTCCTGGGAATCTCATCCCTTAGGGAATGTGACCAGGTTCACGAATCACATTGGTTTTCCTCAACCACTCCAAGTAGAACCTGGCCAATTTGCCAGCGTATAACTAAACTTACAAAAAGAACTGACAAACTTGAAACTTCATATGGTACTTGTATTGTAAATTTTAGCAGAGTAGTGCCCTGTTGTCTGCATGCTTGTTTGTTACCTAAATAACTTTCAATCAAAAATCAGAATAAGAAAATTAAAAATTTGATTAAGAAGTAAAATTGGCCTTACCATAACCCAACCAATAACACCTTATACGCTAAACTATAAATGGAGTGAGGTTAGTTTCTAATTAAATCTGATAAGAGGGTATGTTTTGTTGTGGTATTAATATGTTTGCAAATTCTCATTATTTCATCGCTCAATATAAATGGTCTCTGGATATGCTTTTTTGGATTATCTTGCTTGGTCATCCCTACATTTTGTTTTATTTTCTTGAATGTGCTGGACATTACATGCAGAAATAATAAATATTATTGTTTTACTTTTGGGCATAAAACTTCTTTCGACATAGCTTAGTAATGCATGCACTGTTTTTTATTGAGATCAATCTTAATTTTCGACATATATCCATGAAGTCTTGTTTTTAGTGTCTCGACTGTTCCTTTCCTATGATTCATTTCTGTTTTCTTGCCTCTATTTGGTGAGCTTCCAGATCCTTTTCAGTGGCATGTTGTTGTTGTATGTACGGTTTCATTATTCCGTGTATAGATAGACAATGGACTGGTCTGATAAAATTGGGTTGAATCAAGCTTATAATTTTTTGTTTTTAAATTAAATTTTTATTTTGAAAAAGGTTTGAAAGGTAGAAAGTCAAACATGAAATTTTGTCTACAAAAACTCTCAGATAGATGGAGATAAGGTACCATATGCTGGGAAAAGTGCTTCAAGTTGCAAAAAGCAACAAAAAATAGAAAACAATACTAAGGATCCCAAAATATACCTGGTATCATCTATCACTCCAACAGGCAGTTTCATCACTTGTCTCTTGATAAAGAATATAACAGTAATGCAGCTTGATTTATTATGAATAATAGGGTGATCCCAAAAAAATCTACATGTCCTCCCGAAAGATTCATGGGAGAGTGTACTGAAAATGCCATCTAGAAAAACCCTTGCAGCAGCAGCTATAGCTGGTTGGATTAGACAGATCATCAAAGCATAGGCACCAAATGGAATCTAATAGGCACTACCAAAGATTTTTGGTGGCTTCGTTAGCCATTATGCTCAATTCTTGAGGTAAGGCGATCAATGTTGCCCTAGGGCCTAGACTATGGATGGGGAGCGTTGAAATCTCTGAGATAGGTCACAAAAGGAACAACTAAATGTCTTATTAAATCCTTCATACCTCCGTGGTATTGTGACGAGTGTGGTGACAAAACTATGGAAAATATAAAAACCGTGACTTAAACAACACTAGAGGAGGCAATAAGTGACCGATGATAAGTGATCATGGGTTTGGCCACACCATATTTGTTCTCGGCTCCCATCTCTTGCATCCAAGGATACAATGTTCAATGTGCATTAAATAACTTGTCGGAAGGGGTGATCGCCTTTGTTCTGCCTTGTACACACTTGTTTGTGAAATGGGTGTCTTTTTCTCCGAATGAGGTCGTTTGCTTCCAAATATTCTAACTCGCCTCTAGGAACAGAGCTTCATGCTTTCAAGGTTTCCAACCCAACCTAGTGTCTTCCTTGTTATTATGAGAATTTTAAAAGATCTTCTCAGTCTACACATTCTATCGCTCTTTCTTCTTGTCTCTACATCACTAGATTTTCCCCATGTTTTGCATTTCTTAAGCGTGTGTGCAAGTATTACTCTACCATGGATTTCAACAGGTGCTTATCTACCAAACCACAACTATCTTGAGAATTCCTTAAGACCAATTTGTTCAACAACTAACACTTTCACAACATGGAGATACCCAACTCATTAAAACTCGGGTTCAATCATGTATTTGTCTCACTACAAAATCACAAGACAAAGTGATCGTATAACAAGTCCTGTCACCTTATACCGACGAGTATGAGAACGCCAACCGTTGAACACAGGCAGCTACAATGGTAAGTTTCTATAACTCACTTTGCTAGACTAGAGCCGACATACTTCCTGCATACCTAATTCATTTTTTTTTGACAAACGTCTTTTATTTGTTACCTTAGAGAGGGTATTGAACTTCATTTTGCCAATTGTGCTGAAATCATTGCATTATTTTGTGGAGCTTGAGCCTTCCAGGTTTTGAAGCCGGGTCATCAGCAACAAATGCTCTAACTTACCACTAGATCACAGCCCAACATTCTCCATGCATAACATATTTATTTATCCTTGGATAGCATGATTTTTAAGCTATCCTTAAATTCTTCAAGCAATTATCTAGCCAAGGATGAAGCTAAAGGTTGGACTAGGCTAACAATTTCATGATCTGTTTCTTTTTCCTTATCCGTAATTTCAATCGAACAACAAAGATTTATGGATGATAGGAAAGCATGATCTGTATAAAAAATCCCAAAGTAAGCAATGGAATTCATTTGGGTGGACTAAATTCTTCTTCAGAAGTTGTGATCTCTTGATAGTTTTAGCACTTTGGGTATTCTGATTTTATCATGAAAATTGTATTGTTTTTGCTTGAATTCTTTTTTATTCTTTTATTTATTTAGCCTTGGATAGCATGCTTTCTAATATGCTTTTACGTTGTGATCTCTTGATAGTTTTAGCGCTTGGGTATTCTCGATTTTATCATGAAAATTGTATTGTTTTGCTTGAATTCTTTTTTTTATTTGTCAAGAATAATAGTATGAATTTTGTAAAGATTATATACGATACCATGCCTTGTGGTTTTGTTAAATCTAAATGGACATGTAGGGGCATGTGCCCGCCAAAGTCAAGAATTGGAGTGTCTTTGAGAGATTCTTATTTCTCACGGGAGGCCACTAAGACGCCCATGTAGGGCGTTAGACCGTGCTTTGGTAGGGCTATTTAAGCTTCTGTCTTAAGTATTTTTAACCTCCTTTGCGTGCCATTACGGTACCTAACGTTTTCTTGTTTCCTCTTAGATTGCACTAATGAAAACACGAAGTCAAATTTGCATCCCCCCGTTGGTATTACTATCGTCACAACACCACAACTATGAAGGCATGAAGAATTTAAAAGAACTCGGTTTGAGTCAATGTGTTCCATCCTAAACAATTCATACGAAAAACCACAGATTGCAGAAATTGTGAAGGCACGGCTTCACTTACCAGTGGAATCTGTCATCTATCTTTCAAAATTTCAGACGGTGGATTCATTATCGAAAGGATTTGGGCTGGCGTACGACGGTTCTTTGATGCGAGAGAAGTATGAGCCCCTACAAATTGAAGAAGATGGGTGTCTTTGTTAAGAAGGGGAAAACAACATTTAAAAAAGATGACCGTGTGCATAAGAAAATCCCCTATGTGCAGCAGTAAAGCTTTTCGAAAAAAAAAAAAGGAGAAGGTTTGGGTGCCTATAAATGCTTGCTTTGCTGCTGTTTGCATATCTTTCTCTAATGACCACTCAAAGTGTTTCGCATTTAACTTGCTTCCGAGGCCTTTCCGTGGGTGGGTTCTTGCTTGAACAATGTATGGTGTCTTTGTGCGCAGTGGGTTTCGTGAGGGGCATATTCTCGCAAGGTATTCAAGGTATGACATGTATCAAATCGTGGCTCTGCGTTATTCTCCTGTGCTGATATGTAGCTTGACCCAATCTATGGCATGTTTGTTGCCGGGCTCTATTTCGGTGTGCTTCAATTGATCAAGAATTTTGTTTGTATGTGTTTGGCGTTTTGTTTTGAGTTAATTCGACCCGCTCAATGCTTGACTTAGGTCGAGTTTATCATTTCCTGGCCTTTTGTGCTTCTGGATCCTGCGTTGAGGTTGCTCCTTTGTGGGGCTTTGTTGAGAGGTCGCACTTGAGAGTTTCATGGATCTGGGTTTACACGATTGATTCATTGTTCTCCCATTTAACTTAGATGCTGCTCCATTGTGAAGGGATTGATTTCTGAGTTCTCAACCGCCATTGTTTTTCCCAACACTTTTTTTTTCCGAAGTTTGAGCAAAAGGTTATGAGATTAACCAGATTTTTGTGCCTAGCATTGCCCAGAACTTTGCACTCTGCAATAAAACTCTTGCGAGCCTTTACATTTTCCATATTGAGGAGCTTGAAAGCTGCAATTGTGCCATCATTTAGAATACCCTTATAGATAGACCCAAAGCTACTGAGACCACAGGTGTTCTCCCATGAAATCCATCAGGTAGCTCTAACAATTTCTTGATATGAAATCCATATGTGGCCAATGAGATTTATTGTTGAACTATCTTTATAAAAACCCGATTTCATCTTCTCTCGCATGTGTACTAACAAAGCTATGATATTGGATGGCTTTGTGTTTCACGACTTATTCTCCGATTGGTCATACAATGTGAAAAAGGCAGCGGTGTGGATATTGTTCAAGGACTAACTGGTTCTCAAGAGGGACTTCTGAATTTGGCTAATCATTCGGATACTCTATTGGCTTCGCTTTTGCATCTTCTAGGCGATAAAAAGGTTCTTATTCATCTTGTATCTATGTTAAATTAGAGTATATAGTAAGTTAGAATAGTGTATTGTAAAATACTCTTAAATTTTTTTATCATTATAAATAGTGACATTTGTCAAAATTATATATCCACAAAGGGCATGTGTAAAATCATAAATGAATGCGGGATAGTTTTGTTACAAGTGGGGAAATAATTTTGAAGTGACAATTCTTTTATTTGTAATCAGTTTCTTTTCCTGTGTGAACTGTTGTTACTCAGGGAACTAAAATCGGTTAATCATCTTCTTAGATTTGGCACTATTTTATTACCAAATTTGAAATCTATCTTATTTATAGTGAATGATTAAATTGTTAGCAGAGAGTGAATAGCTCAATGTGATAAATAAATTTTTTATTTGATAATGTTTCTGTAAATATAAGATTTTATTTGATGATGAATCATGGACAATGATTCGGAATGCATCAATCAAAAACTTGACACAGTTAATCCAAGAAATCAACTTTCTAAGATTTTATTAATTTATTTCAGATTAGATTCATATTTTTGTACAAAAAATTAAAGTTCTTTTCCATCTAATTACTACTTCAGCACCTTGTTTGCTGATTAGTTTCGAGTTGCTGCATGCCATGTTTTGACAACTTTCCCCAATTCAAAATTGTGACCATATGTCGCTCAATTCTAGTTCTTAATATTGTATTTAAACTTAAAGTATGATTTTTAGCAAATCTGCACAGAATATCCCAAATGGATGGAGCACCCAACCACCACTTGTTAACTGGCTGAAAAATTAGGGTGGGTGGGTTATATTTTTTCAATTCTGAATTGGTCAGGCGTTTTGTTTTGGCAGAGGAGATGAAATATCTATAAGGAATGGCCAGCAATCCAAAATAGTTGTAGAATTGACTCTGTACTTTTATATTTGTTGGATTGGATCCAAGAATAAAAATGAAAACTCTATCCAATTTTCCCGCAATGTGACTCTTTCCCTTCCTTTTTTTGCTCTAGGTGAAAATCCCTGGAGAAAATTCAAGCTCCATCAATGATGTTTTTATTTCTACTTGATTCAGATCATCTTACATTCTATGATTGAACCCTTTTTTCTTCAGGGATCCAAATTGTATTGAAGTCCCCAATGATCAGATTAGGGATAGATGTGTGATGCCCGATTAGTGAGCTGTTCAATCATGATAACTCCATTGTTATCACCGTATGAGTAATATACAAATGGAAAATGTTATAGATATCTTTATTTTCATGGGGAAAAATGCATGAAATCCCCCACAAAACTCTCGGAGGAGATAAAGATTGTACCTTAATGCAAGGACCTAATGGATCTAAGTCCTCATGTCTTGGCACCATATTGTTTTCTTGCTGCCCCAAAAGCTTGCAAACTTGATATCCTTGAGCGTTCCTGCCTTGAAGTTTCTTGTAAGAGGAACATATCCAGATGTTCTGTTTTGATCAAATATATGCAGAAGTGGCATTTATTGGGGACCCTAAACCCCTTAAACCCAAGACTGCAATTTGATTATTGTGCATGTGTACTAACAAAAGCTATGATATTGATGGCTTTGTGTTCTGTTGCTGACTTATTCTCTCGATTGGTCATACCAGGTGAAAAAGGCAGCTGTGGATATTGTTCAAGGACTAACCGGTTCTCAAGAGGGACTTCGAATTTGGCTAATCATTCAGATACTCTATTGGCTTCGCTTTTGCATCTTCTAGGCGATAAAAAGGTTCTTATTCATCTGGTTTCTATGTTAAATTAGAGTATATAGTAAGTTAGAATAGTGTATTGTAAAATACTCTTAAATTTTTGAACCTGATGCAATTTGATTATTGTGCATGTCTACTATTATCAATGCATTTTACGGGTCTTTTCCTTTCTTTGCATTGTCTTCAAAATGAAAACTACTTGGAAGTTTCTTAACTTTACGTGGAAATGATTCTTGATGCTTCTCACTTCTTGTCATCTTATTGAAATGTTTTTCAGGCGTTGTCATGTAATTCATTTTAAGAGCCACTTCTGGCCTTAAGAGTGTTATTATGGGGGCACCAAAACCTTAATTCTCACCAAAAGCCTTAAACTAAATAAAGATCTCGTGAAGGTAAAGTAAAAATACCTAATATTAAAAGACCATTTGGTAACAATAATTGAATGTGAAATCATATAATTGTTGGAAAGGTAAAGCTGTTACCTGGTTACAGCAATAAGAGATTAGAAAAATAAAAACTGTATCTAATGAAGTTCCCAACAGCAGTGTTGAGGGTGCCCAAATTCTGTCTGATTGTCAATCTATTTCAATTTATAAATATATGCCCTTTTAGGAAATCCTTTTTTTCTGGGAATTTGATCCCTTAGGGAATGTGACCAGTTCACGAATCGCATTGGTTTTCCTCAACCACTCCAAGTAGAACCCGCCAATTTGCCAGTGTATAACTAAACTTACAAAAAGAACTGACAAACTTGAAACTTCATATGGTACTTGTATTGTAAATTTTAGCAGAGTAGTGCCCTGTTGTCTGCATGCTTGTTTGTTACCTAAATAACTTTCAATCAAAAATCAGAATAAGAAAATTAAAAATTTGATTAAGAAGTAAAATTGGCCTTACCATAACCCAACCAATAACACCTTATACGCTAAACTATAAATGGAGTGAGGTTAGTTTCTAATTAAATCTGATAAGAGGGTATGTTTTGTTGTGGTATTAATATGTTTGCAAATTCTCATTATTTCATCGCTCAATATAAATGGTCTCTGGAGATGCTTTTGGATTATCTTGCTTGGTCATCCCTACATTTTGTTTTATTTTCTTGAATGTGCTGGACATTACATGCAGAAATAATAAATATTATTGTTTTACTTTTTGGGCATAAAACTTCTTTCGACATAGCTTAGTAATGCATGCACTATTTTTTATTGAGATCAATCTTAATTTTCGACATATATCCATGAAGTCTTGTTTTTAGTGTCTCTAAATTTCCGACTGTTCCTTTCCTATGATTCATTTCAGTTTTCTTGCCTCTATTTGGTGAGCTTCAGATCCTTTTCAGTGGCATGTTGTTGTTGTATGTATAGTTTCATTATTCCGTGTATAGATAGACAATGGACTGGTATGATAAAATTGGGTTGAATCAAGCTTATAATTTTTTTGTTTTTAAATTAAATTTTTATTTTGAAAAAGGTTTGAAAGGTAGAAAGTCAAACATGAAATTTTGTCTACAAAAACTCTCAGATAGATGGAGATAAGGTACCATATGCTGGGAAAAGTGCTTCAAGTTGCAAAAAGCAACAAAAAAATAGAAAACAATACTAAGGATCCCAAAATATACTGGTATCATCTATCACTCCAACAGGGCAGTTTCATCACTTGTCTCTTGATAAAGAAGATAACAGAATGCAGCTTCTGATTTATTATGAATAATAGGGTGATCCCAAAAAATCTACATGTCCTCCCGAAAGATTCATGGGAGAGTGTACTGAAAATGCCATCTAGAAAAACCCTGCAGCAGCAGCCTATAACTGGTTGGATTAGACAGATCATCAGCATAGGCACAAATGGAATCTAATAGGCACTACCAAAGATTTTTGGTGGCTTCTGTTAGCCATTATGCTCAATTCTTGAGGTATGGCGATCAATGTTGCCCTAGGGCCTAGACTATGGATGGGGAGCGTTGAAATCTGCAGATAGGTCACAAAAGGAACAACTAAATGTCTTATCAAATCCTTCATACTCCGTGGTATTGTGGGACGAGTGTGGTGACAAAACTATGGAAAATATAAAAACCGTGACTTAAACAACACTAGAGGAGGCAATAAGTGACCAGATGACAGTGATCATGGGTTTGGCCACACCATATTTGTTCTCAGCTCCCATATCTCTTGCATCCTGGGATACAATGTTCAATGTGCATTAAATAACTTGTCTGGAAGGGGTGATCTGCCTTTGTTCTTGTCACTACTGGCTGTGAAATGGGTGTCTTTTTCTCCTGAATGAGGTCGTTTGCTTCCAAATATTCTAACTCTGCCTCTAGGAACAGAGCTTCATGCTTTCAAGGTTTCCAACCCAACCTAGTGTCTTCCTTGTTACTATGAGAATTTTAAAAGATCTTCTCAGGTCTACACATTCTATCGCTCTTTCTTCTTGTCTCTACATCACTAGATTTTCCCCATGTTTTGCATTTCTTGACTGTGTGCAAGTATTACTCGCCATGGATTTCCAACAGGGTACTAATCTACCAAACCACAACTATCTTGAGAATTCCTTAAGACCAATTTGTTCAACAACTAACACTTTCACAACATGGAGATACCCACCTCATTAAAACTCAGGTTCAATCATGTATTTGTCTCACTACAAAACTGTTACAAGACAGTGATCGTATAACAAGCTTCTGTCACACCTTATACGACGAGTATGAGAATGCCAATGTTGAACCTGGGCAGCTACAATGGTAAGTTGCTATAACTCACCTGCTAGACTAGAGCCCCACCAACTTCCCTGCATACCTCATTCATTTTTTTTTGACAAACATCTTTTATTTGTTACCTTAGAGAGGGTATTGAACTTCATTTTGCCAATTGTGTTGAAATCATTGCATTATTCTGTGGAGCTTGAGCCTTCCAGTTTTGAAGCCGGGTCATCGGCAACAAATGCTCTAACTTACCACTAGATCACAGCCCAACATTCTCCATGCATAACATATTTATTTATCCTTGGATAGCATGCTTTAAGCAAGTCCTTAAATTCTTCAAGCAATTATCTAGCCAAGGATGAAGCTAAAGGGTTGGACTAGGCTAACAATTTCATGATCTGTTTTTTTTCCTTATCTCGTAATTTCAATCGAACAACAAAGATTTATGGATGATAGGAAAGCATGATCTCGTATAAAAATCCCAAAGTAAGCAATGGAATTCAAATGGGTGGACTAAATTCTTCTTCAGGTTGTGATCTCTTGATAGTTTTAGCACTTTGGGTATTTTGATTTTATCATGAAAATTGTATTGTTTTTCCTTGAATTCTTTTTTATTCTTTTATTTATTTAGCCTTAGATAGCATGCTTTCTAATATGCTTTTAAGTTGTGATCTCTTGATAGTTTTAGCGCTTTGGGTATTCTGATTTTATCATGAAAATTGTATTGTTTTTGCTTGAATTCTTTTTTATTCTCACAAGAATAATAGTATGAATTTTGTAAAGATTATATACGAAGCACCATGCCTTGTGGTTTTGTTAAATCTAGATGGACATGTAGGGGCATGCGCCCGCCAAAGTCGGGAATTGGAGTGTCTTTGAGAGATTCTATTTCTCCTGGGAGGCCACTTCAATACGCCCATGTAGGGCGTTGACGCGCTTTGGTAGGGCTATTTAAGCTTTCTCGTCTTCGTATTTTTAACCTCCTTTGCTTGCCATTACGGTACCTAACGTTTTCTTGTTTCCTCTTAGATTGCACTAATGAAACACGAAGTCAAATTTGCATCCCCCGTTGGTATTATCACAACACCACAACTACGAAGGCATGAAGAATTTAAAAGAACTTAGCTTGTAGTCAATGTGTTCCATCCTAAACAATCATGCCCTAAAAACACAGATTACGTAGAAATTGTGAAGGCACGCCTTCACTTACAAAGTGGAATGTCATCTATCTTTCAAAATTCCCCGGATGGTGGATTCATTATCGAAAGGCTTGGGTCATGGCGTGACGACACGGGCCAGTTGATGCAGAGAAGTATGAGCCCCCTACAAATTGAAGAAGATGGGTGTCTTTGTTAAGAAGGGAAAACAACATTTAAAAAGATGACCGTAAGAAAAATCCTCCTATGCAAAGAAAATCCCCTATGTGCAGCAGTAAAGCTTTTCAAAAAAAAAAAAATGATGTTACGCATTAGGCACATTCCTTTTGACTTTGAAAATACTTGATATATATATCATGTTGTAATTAAAGCTTATGTTTTGCGTTGTAAATGCTATTTTTGTGCTTCGAAATTACTTTATATAAATATCATACTCTAACTACTGTTGGTTAGTTTTTTGGCAAGCTGGAAATACACAATGCAAACATTGTGCTGTATGCATTTCTTCATGATCTACTTACCTGTAAAATATTTCAAATTTTAAGTGAAGTTTTCCAGCATAAATATTTTGCTTTTTACATTTCTATTTCCATTCATATATAATAGATAAGTTTAGTTGTGATGATATAATTGAAAAAGTTAAGCTGGGAATTTCTATATTGGTGTTTTAAGAAATTCAAGAGTCTATTTATAAAAACATTTTTGTCACAAGATAGATTATAAATGGTTCTTATTTTTTAAAATAGTTGTTAATTATCTACTATAAGATATTGAAATATCTATGGTTTGTTTAATGTGATCACATTGTATATCCAAATATGAGAACACATATTTGCATTGTTTATAGGAATTTTTTTTTTTTTCAAGATAATCATTTGTTTTGGATAAATATCTTCATACTCACTCACTGTCCCCCATAAATTAAGATTTTGATCCCTTAGCAAATAATAAGGTTGAGATTCAAAGCTTCGCCAAGATGTGCTAAATCGTCATTACTTAGATTAGGTTGTAGTACATAATATTACAACTTAATGTAAAGAGCTAAGTATTGCATGCTACATCTCGCACGTTATCAAGGAGTATCGCAACCCCCACAGCCTTTGTTATGCTCATGTGTAATCTTTCCTCTCTATTTAGATAGACCTCATATCCATGTGAAAAAAATCTGTTGTCATAGACCATCAGTATGATGTTGTTTATTTTTGGTTTCACAAATGTAAATGCACCGAATAATCAAGAGTTTTGCATTTGAATTTAATAAATGGATACAAATAACATAAGATTCAACATTTTACACTCCGTGACTTTCAAAAAAAAAAAACAATAGTTATGAACCCATATATTTTAAAGGCATCAAAACACATGAGTGGTCAACATTTGAGCTTGTTTGCTTGCATGGGAAGTGTTCTGTCACGCGCTTTCTTTAGTCCATAATTGTACTTGCTTGAACTGCTTTGTTTCGACCATCTTATTCCAATGGTATCGCAAGCCCACCGGCACTTCCTGCTTCGTGGCTGCCTCGTGTTGATTGTTTGGCTTTAGTCTTGTGTCGGTTCTTTTTGTCTCGATAGGTTAGCCACTTGTGTGAAGCAGTGTCTTTTTGCGACTTTGTTATTGCGTATCTCAGTAGGTTACTCGGTTTTCCAAAGGGCAAAAGCTTTATCCATGTGGAAAACCGTAGAAAAGAATCCTTTCAGATCTATGTATCATAGAATTAGTGTGCATAGTAGTATCTACTTTTTTAGTCTAAATAAAGTTTAGAGTATAACAACTAACTACCGATTGTAATCAAACAAAGGTGGTGATTTCAAAGCATGTGGATTGTAAAATACTAAAGCTCATATTATTTGAAAAAAACTCTCGAGTAAATCTTCATAAATGCTGAATATGGCTTCGTGCTCTTGCCTAACATCTCTTTCTACTACTTATTCCCATACATCTCCCACTCATTACATAGCTATCAATGTTGCCAACGGGCTGATTTGTCTTTCCTATAATGAATCAAGAGGAGATCGGCAACAAACATGTAAGGCTATGATAAGGGAAAAAAGAAATGTATGTAGCTTTTCGGATAGTAATTTTTTGCATAGTTTGGGGTCAAAATTCATCCTGGATGTAAGATTATAAATTGCAAAATCCCGTATGCTCAAAAAGTTGAGTTTGCCTTAACACTTGCTTATTCTCGTTTTCTTAAGAATCCTCAGATTATCAACAAATACATCATGTGCATTTCGTATCCCGCAATCATAGAATTCCACGATTATCTCTTCCTAAAATTCTCATGCGATGGCAATAGCAAGAGCTCACTCTATTCCCCGCCGACCAACCCAAAGATCAATCTGCTTTGCAAATTTTTTTATCAATTGAAAACTTTATGACTTTTACAAAGGAACTTCTCTATATCATGTGCCTAAATGGCAATCGATTTAAAACCACAGAGACTTGTGATTTTTCATTCCTCTCCACAAAAGAATTCTAGTAGCCATATTTTAACAAGAGCCTTTAGCAGCTTATCATGGCCGAGATCCTATAATTCCACTCCTATATGTTCATGGTATCCCATGAGAGTAAACTACACAAATTCCACCAAACAATGATTTCACCGCTAGTGTTTGGGGCCAAAGCAATTCAAGAATGGAAGATATTATAAAGCGTACAAAAATAAATACACACTTGTGTTCAAGCATCAATGGCTCTAGATGCCGAGGCAGAATGAATGAGTTATGCACAAAGAAATCAGCTTTGCAGTAATATGTCGCTTATGCATGTTCAAGAGTGGAGTGGCACACAAGACGCAGACTTATATTGAGTAGAAATGTTTTGAGACAAGTAAATGTGTGCATAATTCTTCCATTTTATCAATTCATGGACTACGGTGCATAAAAGGTAGAGTCTTGTTTTTCCCGTGACTTTTATGTTTTAGAGGAAAATAGAGTCATGGCAAGGGGCATATTCAAACGGAGATCCATTATGGGACCTTTGCTATGCGAGTGATTTGAAGGCACCACTTCATCTTGATTTTTTTCCTTCCCAAAAGAAGCGTAATTTCGATTCTGCTCCTTCATAGAGTTTTTTTCGTGAGAACAAAGTGCCCATGGATGCAATTTTGCGGACTTTTAGTGAATTTTGGGGTCAAAATTCATCCGGATGTAAGATTATAAATTGCAAAACTTCCGCATGCTCGAAAAGTTGAGTTTGCCCTTAACACTTGTCACATCGCTTTCTTAAGAATCCTCTAGGATTATCAACAAATACATCATGTGCATTTCAGATCCCGCAATCATAAGCATTCCACGAGTCTACATCTTATTGAGGAATTTTTCCGCATAACCACGAACCTTCAATACACTTCCACATTTTCAGCATACATAACTATCAAGGTACCAATATTACACCATCCACTAAATTCGATTTCAATAGTTTTTATGGATTTCAATCCAAATTTAAAATTTCCATTTCGGCACACTTGATGTCAGGCGCCCTCGGGATGGCCCCCGTCCCTATCCCCAATATGCCTAGGATGTTTCTAAAAAAACACAAAAGTGGTTTTTAAAGAAAATAAGGTTAAAAACAACACACAAAGATGATAATGCATTAGTTTTGAAAGTTGTTTTCAGTGGACCTTTGAATTTTTGAGACGGCAAATCTGCTTGAAGTTTTTTTTTCTCAAAATGATATTTGCAGAAACCATACCTATTGAATTTTGCATGTGCAAATTGCTTGAAGTTTTTTCTCAAAATGATATTTGCAGATTTTCCAAAATCAATGAAATCAACAAAAGGGCCAAGTTGAATTAGGATGTCATTCCATGAATTTTTGTGCTCTATAAAATTTGGATGTCATTACCTAAGAAATTTTCAAAAATCAAGAGCAGCAGTGGTGTGTATAAAAATAATAATAATCTGCATCCATTGAATTAGATTGCCATTCTCGAAAATCATAAGAAGAAACTCGCAGAATATAATGGGTTTACAAATTTTGCCAGCAAGATTCTATGAAAGAAAGAATAATCCTCCATCCTTTAGCAAAGAAAATCCAAAGAACATAGTTTAAATCGTAGATGCATCCATGGCCTTAGCAAGCGAAAAATTGAATCTTCTCGTCACAAGTTACAAGAAGAATCAAAGTGTTTCTCCCCTAGCAAAGAAAATAATAGGTTTGCTTCATTTCAAAGATTGAGACATACAAAGACCTGATAAATGTAAGCTTCTAGAAGTTTTGGCAGATAGCTGTGTTGAGCTATGTCGTGAGCATAGTAATTCTAGTCATTTTTTACCGTATAGATATGAATCGTCATCGTGTGCACTCAGTATGGATGTTTCTTTTCGACCATGTAACCGACTTCTAAGAATCCATCACAACTTAATTATTTTGTTAAAAAAGCACTAGGTGAGGGTACTAACAATATAGAAAAAATATCAACTCCATTTTTTTGTAAGATTTGAGCATGACTCTTAAAACCCTTCAGATGCTATTACTACGTATTTATTTCATGTTCTAAATCATACCATGAATTCAAATTTCCAATTGCCGTATCGATTGTGTTGAATTATTAATAGAGAATCTGCAACTCTTGAGAAATATGCTCGAGTGACAACCACAAGTAAGCGCTATAATATTTTGACCCTTGTTTCGGGTCTCTCTACAAAGCCATTATCAGAATAAGATCAAAAAGTCAATGCTCAAAGCATGAAAGTAATGTCCTCATAGATTTGAGCAACAACAATTTGTCTCTTTTTTCATTAAATCTGCTTTGTCCTTGACAAGGTTCGATTTTTTCTTGAGCATTGAGCTCATGGCAAAACCATAAATGTTTCTTAAAAGAATGGTGCACGGCCTCCATTTTTATTTCCATTGTAGGATAGATTTTACTTACCTAAATGTTTTATAGCCAACTTACTATCCTCATTAAAAACCAAAGACAACTTACTATCCCTTTGTTATTATAATTTATTCTTTTTTATTTTACCTGCTATATTCATTATCTTATTTTTGATTTCACTTCGCAATTCAATAACGTACTTACAAGCAAAAGTTTATTGCAAAACCTCAGCTTCTTGCTCATATGCATGTTTTTTTCCTTTCGTGCCATGCTAGATTTGTATACGCATAGCTAATTTTGTTTTAATTTATAAAAGGAATCAATGTTTAGGCAATACGTAATTGAACGAAGCATAAC